>WSYH01005902.1:0-41353 GCA_036426205.1 Ascaphus truei
AGACACACAGCACATCGTCGATGTATCTTTTCCAGAGCACCAAGTTTACACCAAATGGGTTGGAGGACCTGATATGATCCTCCTCCCAAATGGACATAAACAAGTTGGCATAACTAGGTGCAAACCTGGTTCCCATGGCAGTGCCGCATGTCTGGAGGAAAAACTTGTGGTCATGACTAAAGAAATTATACGTCAGAATAAATCTGATTCCATCCAGAATGAAATGTTTTAATTTCTCATCTACTCCAACATCCTGTTCTAGGACTCTTTAGATTGCATCTAGTCCCATCTGATGGTCAATGACCATATATAACGAGACCACATCGCAGGTGACCCAACACAGATCTTCCCCCCACGTCAGGTCCTGTACAAGATTTAATACCTGCGACGTATCCCTTAAATATGACGGGACCTGTACTACATATTTTTGAAGTAGATGGTCTAGGAATTGGGAAAGGTTGGAGGTGAGGGAACGGATCCCAGATATTATCGGGCGGCCAGGGGGTCTGGTGAGACTCTTATGGATCTTCGGGATGAAATAAAACACTGGGATTCTGGGCTGTTCGATCATAAGAAATTCCATTTCCCTAGTGCTAATAATATCATCCCGAAGACCCTGATCCAAAAAAGCTGCCATTTCTTCTCTAAAAGAGTCTGTTGGATTGGACTCTAATTCCTGATAGGTGGCACTATCTCCCAGAATTCTAAGTGACTCCTCTCTGTAGTATGAGGAGTTCATCACCACGACTCCTCCCCTTTGTCGGCTGCTTTAATTACTATCTTGGAATTGGACTCAAGGGATTTAACTGCCGCCTTTTCTTCCTTACTTAGGTTTTGTTTGCGGCACTTAAAATCGTTACTGGCTTCCTCTAAGTCCGAAATTACCATTTCGGCAAAGGTGTCTACAAAATTTCCCTTAATACCTCTCGGGTAAAAGGTGGACGGCTTTTTAAATGGAGTGAGGGGAGGTTTTGTCACCATTGGATTGGCATTTGGTAATATCACTGATCTACTTACTGCGTCCTTAAGATAGTATTTCTTGAGGGAAATTTTCCTCAGAAATCTGTGGCCATCAACAAAGATGTTAAACATGTTGGGTCCGCTTACTGGGGCAAAGTTCAAACCTCGAGAAAGCACATCTAGCTCTACTGGTTTTAGATCTATGCTACTTATATTGAACACATTGCGCTTTACCAATTCCTTTTTTGGTTTGGCCTTCTTTTTTCCCTTTCTCTTCCTTGTGCCTCCTCTTTTCCCTCGAACTCTTCCAATCTCTGCCTCTTCTTTTCTACCCTTACTTGTTCTTGCCTGTCTGATTGGACTCTTGTGTCCCTCCACTGTTCCCGCATTGGTGCTCTGCCCTGGCGCTGTTCTAAAAAAGAATTCTTATTTTGGTTGTTTGTCTCATAGTTATCTCTATGGGTTCTCTCTATAGGTGAACTTTCACGGTAGTGATGACCCTCATATTTTCTGTCAACTGGCGATCTGTCCCTATAATCATGCCCCACGTGGTGTTGTTCTTCTAGAAAACATTTATGCAAACTTAGATCTCTCTGATCTTGCTTATTAGATTTCTTTTTTCCTTTACCAGGGTTAGAGCTAGGCTTGTTATCTTTTACTGAAGATTCTCCTTTCCTTTCCACTATTATATCCTCTATTTTTTCACTCCTGGTGGAATCTATCCTACCTCTAGGTGTACCGGATAGTTGATTTAACTCATGACCTCCTGCTTCTGCTTCAACAATTGTAATTATTTTTTCTATTTTCCAATTCCTCTGTCTATTTTCCTCATAATCCTTTTTGTCCCTAATGAATTTTTTATGCTTAGTCAATTTCACCTCCTTTTCAACCTTATCAATTCGTGACAATGTCTTTTCTTCTAGGCTTTTATACTCTGGAAGCTCTACGAAGGGTTCCAACTGTTCTTTAATGGAATTTATTTGCCTATCCAGAGCCTCCAGTGTAACAGCCCTACGCTTTATAAGGTGTAGCATGAGATTGACTGAGCATGTGTCTAGTATACAATTCCATTCTTTCTGGAATTCCTCATCATCATAGTCAGATGTTGGTGGTTTCAGGACTCTAAGCCCTCTGGGAATCCTTTTATTCTCAAGATACTGTTTGAGAGTAAATGTTTCCCAGATCTGCCTCATCTCCTGCGTCAGTAATTTTTCTAGCTTAATTTATTCCAGTCCAGTGGAGTGGGATATTCTAGAAAAGTATTCAGGAATTGCATTTACTTTATTGATTTTATATCATGTGAATTATACCATGGTAATCCATGGCCGTTTATATGTGAGTATGATTGTTTTTATTATTTTTATGGTCTTACTGTCTTCCTTGTAGTATTGTTCTCATACCATGTAATTCTTGCCTTTATTTATATATTATGTGGGTACATGCACGTATTACTGTCCAAGGAAGTAACCCCGATCGCGCTGTCAGTGTCGAAGCTGATCCTCCTTGATTAACATTGCAGCCAAGCCCCACCCCCAGTAGGGATCTCTCCATTTGGATCTGTATATAAGATATCACAAACAGCTCCACCATCCCCTTGACAAGTGACCACTGTCCGAATGCGTAGGGAGGAGGAGCTTGTCTTTTGACATCCCAGCATTTGTAGTCTGCCCGCAGGGAGAGTTTCCAGTAGCACTGAGTCACACGCCGAGTCGACAGCGTGTCTGTGTGCAGTGAGCCTCTCCGTCGTGGCGTTAGGAATTGCAAGCTGCGGACGCAAGTTTGAGCAATACGATCTATCATTGCACCATGTGAGTGTATTTTAATACTTTTCATGCGTTTTAGAAAAATAAGGTCACTTCATACTACACTATCTTGTGCCTATTCCCTCACATTCGGTGGAGGTTCCGTAATGAATCATCCCTGACGCCATTGAGGATAAGGTTGCCTCCAGTAAGCTTTCCCCACTGGGGTTCATGTGAGGAGCGGATTGAAGGGGAGTAAGCACAGATCCTCTCACTGAACATATTGGCGTTTATTATGTGAGTAGGATTCTTCCAGTCTCAGATAGGCTCTGATTGCTGAATACGCTGCGCAATCAGGTGTGTCTGTTATCTGTTATTTCAGACTGTGTATCCATCTCCATCAGACATCATCCCACCTGAGCATCTCTAACCAGAGCCCAACTACCATCTAAAGACCGAGACTGCCTATAAGATCCGTATCTTGGACTTAGCGCTGGGACTTTATTATTGTTTGTTCACTGTGTATATCAGGTTTGGAAGAACCTGTCATTATTGTCACCTAGCTGCTTTTTCCACAGCACTTTGTTATTTACTTTGATGTTTGCACGAGCACTTATCATTCTTTACACATTATTGTTAGCACCTATTTTTTTAGTGTAGGTTAGCGCTTTTGGAGGGGTTATCTTCTTGTTTTGTTCAATGGTTGTTTAGGGCTTGCGGGTGGTAGCGGTAGGGGTTTACCCCTTCATGACCGCGGTATTAACTGCTACGGTCGTGAAGGGGTTAAGTGCACCGCAACCCCCCCGCAAGTCCTAAACTCACACCAGGGCCAAATACCCCCTTCAGCCACCCCAGCTGACCCACAATAAAGCGGGCAGGGTGGGTTAACCCTTCATTGCCTTAGCGGCTATCACGTATGTAATGAAGGCATCATTTCTGTTTTTATATATTGTGCAGGATCAGGGCATCCCCTGAGCTTCATTTCTGGTCAGGGAACCCCCTTCTCATGTATAAATTCTTAAAATACAGAATGCTGCTTCATTACATACCCATAGCCGCTAATGTAAGGAACGAGTGTTTATTTATATATGTTTTTTATTTACTGAATGTGCAGAGGGTTTTCTGAAGCAGAAACTTTTGGTTTTAGTTCCGGTGGACCCCTGCTTCCCGAGATACAGGCCCCTTTAAGGGGGTGCCGTTCCCTCTGCTTGGTTTACATGTCCCGCGGTCACGTGATCGGGACCTTTAAATGCAGGGATACCGGCACCTTCATAAAGGGGGCTGTAGTCTCATAAAGCGGGGTCCCCGGACCTGAAACCACGTGGTTCAGCTCCGGAGACCCCCTGCACATCTAAAACATGATAAACATGTATTTTAAATAATTTAATGTGCCGATGTTTGCGCAGAGGAGCAAGTTCTCTCTCTGCTGCAACCAATCTCGCCAGGGATCGGCCTATAGTATCATTGATGTGCATTACAGTACTGTATGTTTATGTAGGGTGTTATAGGGGTTGTTGTTATACGTATATACTGTAGATATACAGTATATACTGCCTTACAATTCAGATTTTCTCGCTTCAAAGACAACAGCTCGCAAACGCCCCATTCGTTTTTACATGGCATTGCGTATTGGCAGCCAGCGGAATAAAATGCTTAAATCACGGGCGCGATATACGCTATATACCCTCGAAAAACAGAATATCAAAAACCGCACATCACGGGATATTCCCGAAATTCGCGGAGCTAGCCAGACTAATAAGTTGGTCGGTATGTAGTATAATGTAACGAATCCGTTCTGTGGGTCTGTAGGGGTGCTGTCAATGGATTATGATTCGCATGAAATGAATATTATTTATTTTATCAGGAACCAAAAATACAAAATAAAATAATCAAATATAACAATAATGCAGTCTTTATTAGTTATTTTGGCAGCTTGAAATTGGATAAACCATTTGGAAACATTTGAAAACATGGGGAACATGAGTATCCACATTTATAAATATTATTTTAATACTATACACATACAGTACTGTAATGCACTGTATAATATATACTGTAATTCTATACTGTATAGTAAAATTATATTTTCTTTAGTCTTTATCTTTTCCTCATTCCTGTCCTGCAGTACAGTAGTTCATGAGAGAGTAGAGGTTTTGTGTAATCATTCCTGCTGTTTACTGTATATACTGTACATTTCACTGTACATGCCGATTTGACTTGACACAACGCCCCCCATCTCCCCCTAGGCCACCCTTTTTCCTGGAACGACAAGAAATCCAAAAATTAGTGCAGTTACTGTACTGTACTGTATGTGCGTACTGTATTATGGCAGAACTACTGTAGGTGGCTGGTGAGCTTTCTCTGGAAAGAAAAAAATGGAGCCGTTAGTAGCGTTACGTTTTACGTCAAACTAACTACTGTATACTGTACTGGAACTACTGTATACTCACACTGTTAAATTCTATGTACTGTAACCTGATGGCTGGTGCTGCTCTCTCTGTAAAGAAAAAACTAACTACTGTATACTCTTACTATCTGGAAAGAAAAATCTGTGCCATACTACCTGTACATACGTACTTACAATACTCAGCACAGTATCTACTTTCTGATGCTTGCCCATTACGCGCGATGACAATGGGCACCACAGTGGCAATATGGTCTATATTTTATTGCAGCGTTCCACGGTGAGTACATCGTTCCAAAAACTCATTATGCCTTTCAACAACTCGTCCTTTTGGGAGGGTTTCGCCCTTTCCGGATATGGCCCTTCAGCTGATGCCAGACAATTTCGATCGGATTGAAGTCTGGCGACCTGTCATTGGAAAGAAAGGACAATTGGTTTAAGAGCTAAAAACAGTGGGGAACAAAAATGGGACAACGGTCTACTGCACTTACTCCGCTGGCGTCTTCACCCATTGATGCCGCGCTCAGGATATCGCCGTTGACGCAGTGTGCTTGGGATCGTTGTGCTGGTAGTAGGTGACCAATTGGGAAGTCGTGTGTGATGTACACATGTTGTCTTGAAAAAGCTTTATTCATATTCCTATAGCAGAAAAGAAAGTGCTCAAAAAAACTGCACAATAGTACATACAGTGTCATACGGTAAGGCAACACTAGTCAAGTACAGTGCATTAGGCGACATATATTTGATAATTATACCTTCAAAGATGACATGCCTCAGGTCCACACCTAGAAATGGCACCCCACACATCAGCTTCACAGGTTTTTTGGGCCGCGTGCTCAAAGATAAGCGGCCTTTTTTGTGGATGCAAATCGTGCAACTCTCCCAGCGCACACAGTAGACTCATCAGTTAGATGGCAATCCTGGAAAGTCTCCCACTTCGATCCATGCCTGGGCCTGGAGCACTCTTTTGATTTTGTTTGCGTCCGTATCAGGGGTACCCTCGTTATGACAAGGAATAAAATTTTTTTTTAGCGGCACAGTGAAGTACAGTTAGCAAACAACACTTTTTACCTCCTTACTGGTCCATTACTAACCTCACACGTCCATATTTCCATCCAATGCTGCGTCTCATCTTCTTTATGCTGGTCTCGGTACAGTCAGATTGTTGCTTTTTCCTGCAAGTGTTTTGGGGGGGGGGGGGGGGGGGTTTTTGGGCACATCGTCGATGTATCTTTTCCAGAGCACCAAGTTTGCACCAAATGTGTTGGAGGACCTGATATGATCCTCCTCCCAAATGGACATAAAGAAGTTGGCATAACTAGGTGCAAACCTGGTGCCCATGGCAGTGCCGCATGTCTGGAAGAAAAACTTGTGGTCATGACTAAAGAAATTATGCGTCAGAATAAATCTGATTCCATCCAGAATGAAATGTTTTAATTTCTCATCTACTCCAACATCCTGTTCTAGGACTCTTTAGATTGCATCTAGTCCCATCTGACCCCCCTAGGCCTTAACATTGAATTTGACATTGCAGCCTTTTTGAAGGACTCTTAATTTATTCCAGTCCAGTGGAGTATGCTCACATATTCATGTGTGGATCCTGGGTGTCCCGCTAGCTTGCAATTCCTAATGCACGACGGGAGGCTACACTGCACACAGAACCCTGTCACTCGGCGTGTGACGGTCAGTGCTACGGAAACTCTCCCTGCGGCAGGACTACGCATGCTGGGATGGCTCAAAAGACTAAGCTCCTCCTCCCTATGCGTTTTCGTGCAACGTGTCACTGTCGTCAGGGGTTGTGAGCTCTAGTTTGTGATATCTTATATACAGACCCAAGATAGATCCTCCTACTGGGGGGGCTTGTGCTGCAATGTTAATCAAGGAGGATCAGCTTCTGACACTGACAGCGCGATCGGGGTTACTTTCCATTGACGTACGTACTGGCATGTACCCACATAATATATAAAAAAGGCAGAATTACATGGTATGAGACACTACTTACAAGGAATACAGTAAGAACCCAATAAAATAATAAACAATCAGTCTCAACAGATAAACGCCATGGATTACCATGTATAATTCACATGATATAAAATCAATAAAGTAAATGCAATTCCTGAATAACTTTTCCTAGAAATATCACTCCACTCCCTGGACTGGAATAAATTAGAGTCCTGTCAAAAAGGCGCAAGGTCAATTCAATGTATAAGGCCTAGGGGTCAAGGTTCTTAGTGTGTATATCCAATAACTTTCTCTTTGGAGACTGTATTGAGCCTGTCCCCCCACCCAGCTACTTTTGGATTATCAATCCCTACACATACTAGAACCTTCTGGCTCTGGTGATGGGTGGTTGTCTGAAATGATTTGATACACTGTGTGCCTCGAGGCCCCTCTTAATGTGTGTAAACTGTTCAGACGACCCGTCGTTTTAAGGGGTCGCCCCGTGCGGGCCCACATATTGTAGTCCGCACGGACATTCCTGCAAATAGACAAGAAGTTGTTTTAACAATTGATGAGGTTTTTTAGGTCAAAACTTTTTCCTGTCCCATTAGATTTAAAAGTCTTTGTTTTTTTGCTGTGTTTACAAATCCGATGCAGCTTGACATGTATAGTAGCCTTTAAGATCATTTAGCCATGTGACTTGCGATCTCTTAGCCATCTAACGGAACAGCTAGGTGATAAGGAGGATTTTAATTCTTTGCTCTTTTAACACTATTTTAGGTTTTATTGGGTAGGGATACTCTTGAGGATTGGATCTCTTTGGAAATACCCCAATGTTTGATCAGCGTCTGGGATATGAATTGGAGCTATACCACTATACTGTGTGATGAAAATGGAACTGGGCCGACCATTCTCAGCCATCTTGCCTTTTTCCAACACAGCAGACACTCTATCGGTTTCATTGACCTCTTTGATCGCAAGATCCAATGACTGATTTTTAATACTCCGTTCAATAAATTAGTTTTCAACTCCCTTTGCTGTTGGTACACAGAGTTTTCCGAACAATTCCTCTTAATTCTAATGCTTGCCCTTGGGAATGTTATGCAACCAATTAGGGTGGTGGTGGCTGATGCAATAGGTAATGTTTGGCATCCACTTCTTTTGGAAGGTTTTAGTGTGATGATGCCATTCACTACATACAGGAGAGGTCGAGAAAGTTTATTGAAGTTTCTCTTCTGACTGAACGTGAATCTAAATTCCGCGTATTGTCATTCAGATATACTTTGAATTCCTCTAGTTGGTCCAATGACCCCCTCCAGACACACAGCACATCGTCGATGTATCTTTTCCAGAGCACCAAGTTTGCACCAAATGGGTTGGAGGACCTGATATGATCCTCCTCCCAAATGGACATAAACAAGTTGGCATAATAGGTGCAAACCTGGTTCCATGGCAGTGCCGCATGTCTGGAGGAAAAACTTGTGGTCATGACTAAAGAAAGTTATACGTTCAGAATAAATCTGATTCCATCAGAATGAAATGTTTTTAATTCTCATCTACTCCAACATCCTGTCTAGGACTCTTAGATTGCATCTAGTCCCATCTGATGGTCAATGACCAATATAACGAGACCACATCGCAGTGACCCACACAGATCTTCCCCCCACGTCAGGTCCTGTACAAGATTTAATACCTGCGACGTATCCCTTAAATATGACGGGACCTGTACTACATATTTTGAAGTAGATGGTCTAGAATTGGGAAAGGTTGGAGGTGAGGGAACGATCCCAGATATTATCGGGCTGGCCAGGGGGTCTGGTGAGACTCTTATGATCCGGGATGAAATAAAACCTGGATTCTGGGCTGTTCGATCATAAGAAATTCATTTCCCTAGTGCTAATAATATCATCCCGAAGACCCTGATCCAAAAAAGCTGCCATTTCTTCTCTAAAAGAGTCTGTTGGATTGGACTCTAATTCTGTAGGTGGCACTATCTCCCAGAATTCTAAGTGCCTCCTCTCTGTAGTATGAGGAGTTCATCACCACGACTCCTCCCCTTTGTCGGCTGCTTTAATTACTATCTTGGAATTGGACTCAAGGATTTAACTGCCGCCTTTTCTTTCTACTTAGGTTTGTTTGCGGCACTTAAAACGTTTACTGGCTTCCTCTAAGTCCGAATTACCATTCGGCAAAGTGTCTACAAAATTCCCTTAATACCTCTCGGGTAAAAGGTGGACGGCTTTTTAAATGGAGTGAGGGGAGTTTTGTCACCATTGGATTGGCATTTGGTAATATCACTGATCTACTTACTGCGTCCTTAAGATAGTAATTTCTTGAGGGAAATTTTCCTCAGAAATCTGTGGCCATCACAAAGATGTTAAACATGTTGGGTCCGCTTACTGGGGCAAGTTCAAACCTCGAGAAAGCACATCTAGTCTACTGGTTTTAGATCTATGCTCTTATATTGAACACATTGCGCTTTACCAATTCCTTTTTTGGTTTGGCCTTCTTTTTTCCCCTTTCTCTTCCTTGTGCCTCCTCTTTTCCCTCGAACTCTTCCAATCTCTGCCTTTCTTTTCACCCTTACTTGTTCTTGCCTGTCTTGATTGGACTCTTGTGTCCCTCCACTGTTCCCGCATTGGTGCTCTGCCCTGGCGCTGTTCTAAAAAAGAATTCTTATTTTGGTTGTTTGTCTCAGAGTTATCTCTATGGGTTCTCTCTATAGTGAACTTTCCGGTAGTGATGACCCTCATATTTTCTTGTAACTGGCGATCTGTCCCTATAATCATGCCCCACGTGGTGTTGTTCTTCTAGAAAACATTTATGCAAACTTAGATCTCTCTGATCTTGCTTATTAGATTTCTTTTTCCTTACCAGGGTTAGAGCTGGCTTGTTATCTTTTACTGAAGATTCTCCTTTCCTTTCCACTTTATATCCTCTATTTTTTCACTCCTGGTGGAATCTATCCTACCTCTAGGGTAACCGATAGTTGATTTAACTCATGACCTCCTGCTTCTGCTTCAACAATTGTAATTATTTTCTATTTTCCAATTCCTCTGTCTATTTTCCTCATAATCCTTTTGTCCCTAATGAATTTTTTATGCTTAGTCCATTTCACCTCCTTTTCAACCTACAATTCGTGACAATGTCTTTTCTTCTAGCTTTTATACTCTGGATCTCTACGAAGGGTTCCAACTGTTCTTTAATGGAATTTATTTTGCCTATCCAGCCCCATGGTAACAGCCCTACGCTTTATAAGGTGTAGCATGAGATTGACTGAGCATGTGTCTAGTATACAATTCCATTCTTTCTGGACATTCTCATCATCATAGTCAGATGTTGGTGGTTTCAGGACTCTAAGCCCTCTGGAGAATCCTTTTATTCTCAAGATACTGTTTGAGAGTAAATGTTTCCAGATCTGCCTCATCTCCTGCGTCAGTAATTTTCTAGCTTATTTATTCCAGTCCAGTGGAGTGGGATATTCTAGAAAAGTATTCAGGAATTGCATTTACTTTATTAATTTTATATCATGTGAATTATACCATGGTATCCATGGCCGTTTATATGTGAGTATGATTGTTTTATTATTTTTATTGGTTCTTACTGTTTCCTTGTAGTATTGTTCTCATACCATGTAATTCTTGCCTTTTTTATATATTATGTGGGTACATGCACGTATTACTGTCAAGGAAGTAACCCCGATCGCGCTGTCAGTGTCAGAGCTGATCCTCCTTGATTAACATTGCAGCCAAGCCCCACCCCCAGTAGGAGGATCTCTCCATTTGGATCTGTATATAAGATATCACAAACTAAGCTCCACCATCCCCTGACAAGTGACCACTGTCCGAATGCGTAGGGAGGAGGAGCTTAGTCTTTTGAGCCATCCCAGCATTCGTAGTCCTGCCGCAGGGAGAGTTTCCAGTAGCACTGACGTCACACGCCGAGTCGACAGCGTGTCTGTGTGCAGTGAGCCTCTCCGTCGTGGCGTTAGGAATTGCAAGCTGCGGACGGCAATTTGANNNGCAATACGATCTATCATTGCACCATGTGAGTGTATTTTAATACTTTTCATGGCGTTTTAGAAAATAAAGGTCACTTCATACTACACTATCTTGTGCCTATTCCTGTCACATATCGGTGGAGGTGCCGTAATGAAATCATCCCTGACGCCATTGAGGATAGAGGTTGCCTCCAGTAAGCTTTCTCCACATGGGGTTCATGTGAGGAGCGGAGTTGAAGGGGAGTAAGCACAGATCCTCTCCACTGAACATATTGGCGTTTATTATGTGAGTAGGATTCTTCACAGTCTCAGATAGGGCTCTGATTGCTGAAATACGCTGCGCAATCAGGTGTGTCTGTTATCTGTTATTTCAGACGGTGTATCCATCTACATCAAGGACATCATCCCACCTGGAGCATCTATACCAGAGCCCAACTACCATCTTAAAGACCAGAGACTGCCTATAAGATCACGGTATCTTGGACTTTAGCGCTGGGGACTTTATTATTGTTTGTTCACTGTGTATATCAGGTTTGGAATAACCTGTCATTATTGTCACCTAGCTGCTTTTTCCACAGCACTTTGTTATTTACTTTGATGTTGCACGAGCACTTATCATTCTTTTAGCACATTATTGTTAGCACCTATTTTTTTAGTGTAGGTTAGCGCTTTTGGAGGGGTTATCTTCTTTGTTTTGTTCAATGGTTGTTTAGGGCTTGCGGGGGGTAGCGGTAGGGGTTTACCCCTTCATGACCGCGGTATTAACTGCTACGGTCGTGAAGGGGTTAAGTGCACCCGCAACCCCCCCGCAAGTCCTAAACTCACACCAAGGGCCAAATACCCCCTTCAGCCACCCCAGCTACCCACAATAAAGCGGGCAGGGTGGGTTAACCCCTTCATTGCCTTAGCGGCTATCAGCTATGGTAATGAAGCAGCATTTCTGTATTTTAATAATATTGTGCAGGATCAGGGCATCCCCTGAGCATTCATTTCTGGCTCAGGGAACCCCCTTCTCACTGTATAATATTCTTAAAATACAGAAATGCTGCTTCATTACCATAGCACATAGCCGCTAAGGTAAGGAACGAGTGTTTATTTATATATGTGTTTTATTTATACTGTACATGTGCAGAGGGTTTCTGAAGCAGAAACGTTTTGGTTTTAGGTCCGGGGACCCCCTGCTTCCCGAGATACAGGCCCCTTTAGGGGGTGCCGGTATCCCTCTGCTTGGTTTACATGTCGCGGTCACGTGATCGGGACCTTTTAAATGCAGAGGGATACCGGCACCTCATAAAGGGGGCTGTATCTCAGAAAGCAGGGGGTCCCCGGACCTGAAACCAACGTGGTTCAGCTCCGGAGACCCCCTGCACATCTAAACTATGAATAAAAATGTATTTTAAATAATTTTTAATGTGCCGATGTTTGCGCAGAGAGAGCAGCAGTTCTCTCTCTGCTGCAAACACATCTCGCCAGGGGATGGCCTATAGTATCATTGATGTGCATATACAGTACTGTATGTGTATGTTAGGGGTTATAGGGGTTGTTGTTATACAGTATATACTGTATATATACAGTATATACTGCATTACAATTCATGAATTTCTCGGCTTCAAAGACAACAGCTCGCAAACGCCCCCATGCGTTTTTACACGGCATTGCAGTATTGCAGCCAGCGGGAATAAAATGCTTAAATCACGGGCGCGATATAACGCTATATACCCCGGGAGAAAACGATACAAAACCGCACATCACCGGGATATTCCGAAATTCGCGGAGCTAGCCAAGTAAGAATAAAGTTGGTCGGTAGTGTAAGTATAATGTAACATAATCCGTTCTGTGGGTCTGTAGGGGTGGCTGTCAATGATTATGATTCGCATGAAAGTGAATATTTATTTTATTTTATCAGGAACCAAAAAATACAAATATAAAAATAATCAGGAATAATACATAATGCAGTCTTTATTAAGTTATTTTGGCAGCTTGAAATTGGATAACCATTTGGAAAACATTTGGAAAACATGGGGAAACATGAGTAATCCACATTTATAAGAATATTATTTAATACTATACACAGTACAGTACTGTAATGCACTGTATAATATACTGTATATTCTATATACTGTATAGTAAAATTATATTTTCTTTAGTCTTTATCTTTTCCTCATTCTGTCTGCAGTACAGTAGTTCATTGAGAGAGTAGAGGTTTTGTGTACATCATTCCTGCTGTTTACTGTATATACTGTACATTTCACTGTACAAGCAGATTTGACTTGACACAACGCCCCCATCTCCCACCTAGGCCACCCTTTTTCCTGGAACGACAAGAAATCCAAAAATTAGTGCAGTTACTGTACTGTACTGTATGTGCGTACTGTATTATGGCAGAACTACTGTAGGTGGCTGGTGCAGCTTTCTCTGGAAAGAAAAAAATGGAGCAGTTAGTAGGCAGTTACTGTTGTACTGTCAAACTAATCTACTGTATACTGTACTGGAACTACTGTATACTCTGACACTGTTAAATTCTATGTACTGTAACCTGATGGCTGGTGCTGCTCTCTCTGTAAAGAAAAAACTAACTACTGTATACTCTTACTATCTGGAAAGAAAAAATCTGTGCCATACTTACCTGTAACATACTGTACTTACAATACTACAGCACAGTACTACTTTCCTGATGCTTGCCCATTACGCGCGATGACAATGGGCAACACAGTGGCAATATGGTCTATATATTTATTGCAGCGTTCCACGGTGAGTACATCGTTCCAAAAACTCATTATGCCTTTCAACAACTCGTCCTTTTTGGAGGGTTTCGCCACTTTCCGGATATGGTCCTTCAGCTGATGCCAGACAATTTCGATCGGATTGAAGTCTGGCGACCTGTCATTGGAAAGAAAGGACAATTGGTTTAAGAGCTAAAAACAGTGGGGAACAAAAATGGGACACGGTCTACTGCACTTACTCCGCTGGCGTCTTCACCCAGTTGATGCCGCGCTCAAGGATATGCGCCGTTGACGCAGTGTGCTTGGGATCGTTGTGCTGGTAGTAGCGGTGACCATTGGGGAAGTCGTGTGTGATGTACACAATGTTGTCTTGGAAGAAAGCTTTATTCATAATTCCTATAGCAAGAAAAGAAAAGTGCTCAAAAAACTGCACAATAGTACAGTACAGTGCATACGGTAAGGCAACACTAGTCAAGTACAGTGCATTAGGCGACATAATATTTGATAAATTATACCTTCAAAGATGACAATGCATCAAGGTCCACACCTAGAAATGGCACCCCACACATGCAGCTTCACAGGGTGTTTTGGCCGCGGCTTCAAAGATAAGCGGCCTTTTTTGTGGATGCAAATCGTGCAAATCTCTCCAGCGACACAGTAGACTCATCAGTTAGATGCAATCCTGGAAAGTCTCCCCACTGTCGATCCATGCCTGGGCCTGGAGCACTCTTTTGATTTTGTTTGCGTCCCGTATCATGGGGTACACTCTGTAATGACAAGGAATAAAATTTTTTTTTAGCGGCACAGTGAAGTACAGTTAGCGAAACAACACTTTTACCTCCTGTACTGTCCAGTACTAACCTCACACGTCCATATTTCCATCCAATGCTGCGTCTCATCTTCTTTATGCTGGTCTCGGATACAGTCAGATTGTGCTTTTCCTGCAGAGTGTTTTTAACCCTTAATGCACTCCTCTCATCATTCTCCTCACTTATTTTGTCCACCAGAACAGTTGTCTCCCTACAATGTAAAGAAATTATATTGTTTTATTAATATGCAGCAATATAAAATGTATATAAATGTAATGTTGTAATATACATTAAATATAAATAGACAAAATATATATACTGTACTGTTGTACTATAAATATAAATATACAAAATAAATACAGTATACTGTTGTTATATAAATATAAATATACAGTACATCCTATTCAGTATATACCCTTGTAAGATTAATTGAAATATACAAAAAATGTATACTGCTGTACTATAAATATAAATAGACAAAATATATATACTGTTGTACTATAAATATAAATATACAAAATAAATATACTGTTGTAATATAAATATAAATATACAGTACATCCTATACAGTATATACCGTTGTAAGATTAATTGAAATATACAAAAAATGTATACTGCTGTACTATAAATATAAATAGACAAAATATATACACTGTTGTACTATAAATATAAATATACAAAATAAATATACTGTTGTAATATAAATATAAATATACAGTACATCCTATACAGTATATACCGTTGTAAGATTAATTGAAATATACAAAAAATGTATACTGCTGTACTATAAATATAAATAGACAAACTACTGTACAGTATGTTGTAATATAAATCAACAGAAATAACAACAGTATTACAGTAGATACAGAATTGTACTGTAGATGTACAGTACGGTTTTCTATATTTTTTTTTTGTTAAGTTTTATACTGTAAATATACTTACGCGTTAGTTACCCTTGGTGCCTTTTTCCGGTCTCTGTTTTTTCCTTGTGCATGATAGCTCACGGTGGTTAATGGCACAACGATGCCAGAAGTAGCTAACCAGCGTTTGATATCAGCAATTTGGTGTCCGCTCCTGTACATCTCCTTAATTTGCATGCTGAGATCCTTTGAAATCTTATTAACAGGCATTGCTGTGAGTAGAAAGAAATACAAACACAAGAATGTATATTCGATGTTTAGTCGATGTGTATTCTATGTGCAGTCAATACGCAAAATGGATGGTGTATTTATACGGTAATGACTCACATTAGAGTACGCCCACTTTCAACACCTGTACCTGGCCGCCATGCATAAAATGTCACACACTTTGCATAGCCCACCACTCCATGATCTTTATCTGAACTTGCCCTTGTCCAGATACTGTACTGCATTGTGCCACCTGCTTCCATGGAGCATCCCGTTTCTATGGACGCAAGAACCCACTCACCTCTGCCGTGCCTGTCATGCTGAAAAAGCGAAAGGCGGTTGCCGTTTCCACGCCAAGGGCAAAGCGACAGGCTAAGGCCAATAAAGAAAACCCCAAATTTTAAGGGTTTCCTTAGACGTAAGCCTCATTATGTGAAGATATACGGTGATGTACTCTCGACGCAGAACGAATGGCAGCCAACCCATCGAATCCGCAGACCACTTCCTCCCATATGCTTCGACGACTCTGCTGTAGCTGTCCCGGAAATCTTCATCCCGTCTTCTCCACCCCCATCTTCTCCGGTTCCATCTGACGACACTGCCGCCTCTGAAATCCACGGGTCACTTTCTCCTTTGCTCTTAGATGACTCTGCTTCTCGCCCGGAAATCCAAAGGTCACCTTCTCCATCCCTCTTCGACGCTACCACTTCTCCTCTATCGGGTATCCACAGGTCACCTCCTCCACTTTCCATTGATGCCGCTTCTGTTCATGGAACCCCCATCTCATCCTCCATTGCACCCATCCCCCCAGATGTCCAGATGCCATGCACAAGAAGCAGCTTGTCGGACCGGATGCTGAATGGGATAAGTGTGGATCTCCGCGGGAATTCTATTGTGCTGGCAAAGATAGATCTGCTTCTGGAGACCATGTTAAATGTGGAGCAACGGATGCTACAAATGGATCAACGGATGAATCAACGGATGGAGAAGAGGCTGACATTGCGGGCATACATTATTTGCTCGGTGCTAATGCCCCTGTTTCCCCGACGCCGGAGCAGGGGGGTGACATGGATGTGATGAATGGGACCTTCGACCCCCTTCCATCACCAAGCGCCCCCCCTCCACCAGAAGATGTAGTGTACATGTATGCCGTTTAGGAGAACATGACAACCCTGTCAAGACCACGCCAGGAGACAACACGGCGACCATGACCCGAGGAAAGCTTCCTCCCAGACAACCTACCATCGCCCGTCACCTCAAGCACACCCGCTCCCAAAAGACCTATACCCGCTCGCATCGAAACAGTGCCCGACATCACCCTGTGCAATCTGCCACCGGGGCTCAGGGAGAAGTATAGGGTGATGAGTGCTTGTGTACCCCACAAGTATGCCTTGATCATTTTTAAGCACCATGTTCCTTACACGTTGTACTGCGAGTGGGTGTTCAAAGTGAACTACGAAGGAAATCGCGTTAAAAAGGCCCTTACTGTCAATTTAAGGAAAAACATTATGGAAGAAATGCGGCGCTTTTATACAGTTACAGATCCTGTAATGAAAGGCGTTCGAGACTGCATTAATGGCGTTTTGCGCCATACAAGGAATCGGCCATGGATGGACAATGTGGAGGACTTTCAGTGAGACCATACTGTTGTGCTGAACTGTAACTACACTATCTTGTGCCTATTCCTGTCACATATCGGTGGAGGTGCCTTAACGAAATCATCCCTGACGCCATTGAGGATAGAGGTTGCCTCCAGTAAGCTGCCTCCACGTGGGGTTCGTGTGAGGAGCGGAGTAGAAGGGGAGTAAGCACAGATCCTCTCCACTGAACATATTGGCGTTTATTATGTGAGTAGGATTCTTCACAGTCTCAGATAGGGCTCTGATTGCTGAAATACGCTGCGCAATCAGGTGTGTCTGTTATCTGTTATTTCAGACGGTGTATCCATCTACATCAAGGACATCATCCCATCTGGAGCATCTATACCAGAGCCCAACTACCATCTTAAAGACCAGAGACTGCCTAAAAGATCACGGTATCTTGGACTTTAGCGCTGGGGACTTTATTATTGTTTGTTCACTGTGTATATCAGGTTTGGAATAACCTGTCATTATTGTCACCTAGCTGCTCTTTCCACAGCACTTTGTTATTTACTTTGATGTTGCACGAGCACTTATCATTGTTTTAGCACATTATTGTTAGCACCTATTTTTTAGTGTAGGTTAGCGCTTTTGGAGGGGTTATCTTCTTTGTTTTGTTCATTTTTGTGTTCCTTAACCCTTCAGCAGCAAACCACACAATCAATGGCACTGTTCACCAATAGAGCACTGAGGGGACAGACCTTAGCCGGCTTTTTTAATGATGCCAATGACCTTATGGAAACAGATAAGGAAAGCTTGGAAACTCAGTTTTCCAAGCTAGAAAAATTACTGACGCAGGAGATGAGGCAGATCTGGGAAACATTTACTCTCAAAGAGTATCTTGAGAATTAAAGGATTCCCAGAGGGCTTAGAGTCCTGAAACCACCAACATCTGACTATGATGATGAGGAATTCCTGAAAGAATGGAATTGTATACTAGACACATGCTCAGTCAATCTCATGTTACACCTTATAAAGCGTAGGGCTGTTACACTGGAGGCTCTGGATGGGCAAATAAATTCCATTAAAGAACAGTTGGAACCCTTCATAGAGCTTCCAGAGTATAAAAGCCTAGAAGAAAAGACATCGTCACGAATTGATAAGGTTGAAAAGGAGGTGAAATTGACTAAGCATAAAAAATTCATCAGGGACAAGAAAGATTATGACGAGAATAGACAGAGGAATTGGAAAATAGAAAAAATAATTACAATTGTTGAAGCAGAAGCAGGAAGTCACGAGTCAAATTTAATATCCGGTACACCTAGAGGTAGGATAGATTCCACCAGGAGTGAAAAAACAGAGGATATAATAGTGGAAAGGAAAGGAGAATCTTCAGTAAAAGATAACAAGCCTAGCTCTAACCCTGGTAAAGGAAAAAAGAAATCTAATAAGCAAGATCAGAGAGATCTAAGTTTGCATAAAAGTTTTCTAGAAGAACAACACCACGTGGGGCATGATTATAGGGACAGATCGCCGGTTGACAGAAAATATGAGGGTCATCACTACCGTGAAAGATCACCTATAGAGAGAACCCATAGAGATAACTATGAGACAAACAACCAAAATAAGAATTCTTTTTTAGAACAGCGCCAGGGCAGAGCACCAATGCGGGAACAGTGGAGGGACACAAGAGTCCAATCAGAAAGGCAAAAACAAGTAAGGGTAGAAAAGAAGAGGCAGAGATTGGAAGAGTTCGAGGGAAAAGAGGAGGCACAAGGAAGAGAAAGGGAAAAAAGAAGGCCAAACCAAAAAAGGGATTGGTAAAGAGCAATGTGTTCAATATAAGTAGCATAGATCTAAAACCAGTAGAGCTAGATGTGCTATCTCGAGGTTTGAACTTTGCCCCAGTAAGCGGACCCAACATGTTTAACATCTTTGTTGATGTCCACAGATTTCTGAGGAAAATTTCCCTCAAGAAATACTATCTTAAGGACGCAGTAAGTAGATCAGTGATATTACCAAATGCCAATCCAATGGTGACAAAACCTCCCCTCACTCCATTTAAAAAGCCGTCCACCTTTTACCCGAGAGGTATGAAGGGAAATTTTGTAGACACCTTTGCCGAAATGGTAATTTCGGACTTAGAAGAAGCCAGTAACGATTTTAAGTGCCGCAAACAAAACCTAAGTAAGGAAGAAAAGGCGGCAGTTAAATCCCTTAAGTCCAATTCCCAGATAGTAATTAAAGCAGCCGACAAAGGGGGAGGAGTCGTGGTGATGAACTCCTCATACTACAGAGAGGAGTCACTTAGAATTCTGGGAGATAGTGCCACCTATCAGGAATTAGAGTCCAATCCAACAGACTCTTTTAGAGAAGAAATGGCAGCTCTTTTGGATCAGGGTCTTCGGGATGATATTATTAGCACTAGGGAAATGGAATTTCTCATGATCGAACAGCCCAGAATCCCAGTGTTTTATTTCATCCCGAAGATCCATAAGAGTCTCACCAGACCCCCCGGCCGCCCGATAATATCTGGGATCCGTTCCCTTACCTCCAACCTTTCCCAATTCCTAGACCATCTACTTCAAAAATATGTAGTACAGGTCCCGTCATATTTAAGGGATACGTCGCAGGTATTAAATCTTGTACAGGACCTGACGTGGGGGGAGGATCTGTGTTGGGTCACCTGCGATGTGGTCTCGTTATATACGGTCATTGACCATCAGATGGGACTAGATGCAATCAAAAGAGTCCTAGAACAGGATGTTGGAGTAGATGAGAAATTAAAACAAAAATTCTGGATGGAATCAGATTTATTCTGACGCATAATTTCTTTAGTCATGACCACAAGTTTTTCCTCCAGACATGCGGCACTGCCATGGGCACCAGGTTTGCACCTAGTTATGCCAACTTGTTTATGTCCATTTGGGAGGAGGATCATATCAGGTCCTCCAACCCATTTGGTGCAAACTTGGTGCTCTGGAAAAGATACATCGACGATGTGTATAATGCACACTCTGAGGAGTTACAAAGGAAGTCGTTATATGGCTCAATTGAGGAGTTTATAGAGAGGTGTTATATGGCTCAATATGAGGAGTTTATAGAGAGCCGTTATGGCTCAATATGAGTAGTTATAGAAGATGTGAATATGGGCACCATATGAGGATTATGAGAGGCGTTTATATGGCACAATATAGGAGTTAGAGAGAGCCCTTTATATGAGTAATTATGGAGTTATGACAGCCGTTTATTGGGCACATATTAGGAGTTTAGAGGATGCGTTATTTGCACAGGAATCTGAGGAGTTATAGAGCGCCTTATATGGAGTAAGGGAGGGAGTTTATGAACAGCCGTTCTATGGCACAATATGAGGAGTTATGAGAGCGTTATATGGCCATATGAGAAGTTATAGAGGAGAAAACGTTATATGGCACAATATGAGGAGTATGATATACATTTATGGCTCAATATGAATGAGTTATAGAGTCGATGTTATGGCACCATATGAGGAGTTATAGAGCGCCGTTTTATGGCCAATATGAGTAGTTATAGGGAGGTGGTATATAGGGCACTTATCGGGGAGCGGTTATATGGAGTACTGGCGGATATAGGTAGAGTTATAAATGGGTCTAGGCGTTATAGGGAGCGGGTATATGGGATATAAGAGGAGTTCTCGGGCGTTGGTTATCTGGGGTAATAGAGGCATAATAGGGAGAGGTTATATGGGCAAATAGGAAGTAGTTTCGTGGGGAGCGTATACGGGGTAATAGGACGGATTATCGGAGGGGTGCCTGGGGTATAGGAGCGATATATAGGGACATGGTTTTATATGGTTATTGGAGAGTTATAGGGTGCGGTTCTATGGGTACATAGAGAATTTATAGTGAGGGTGTTAATTGGTTATATGAGGAGTTAACGGGAGGGGTTATATGTGGGTACTAGGAGAGTTATAGTGGCGGTTCAAGTATGGGGAATCAGGAGAAGTTATAGGGAGAGGTTATCTTGGGCAATATGAAGGAGTTATCGGGGGTAATATATGGAGGCATAGAAGATCTATAGGGAAGCAGATTTATCTGGAAGAATTAGCATGGTGTGGTTATAGGAGCGGTTATATGGGATAATAGGCAGTTACTAGGAACGGGTGTATATGGGGAAATGGGAGCTTATAGGGACGGGTTATATGGGTAGTATCGAGATTATAGGGGGGGTTTATGGGTATAGGAGGCGTATCAGGGGGTAGGGGGGCGTTATATGGGGCACATAGGAAGAATTAGTGGAGCGGTTGGGTTCTACTGGGGGTATAGGAGGAATTATAGGGAGGGTTTACTATAGGGTAATATCGCATTATAGGGCAAAGAGAGTAGTTATAAGGGGATTATATGGCGGTAATGGAGGATTAAGTGGTGATAGGTGGTGCAGTAAGGTAGAATTTAGTAAAGGGGTTATTATACTTGCGGCAAAGCAAAAAAAGCTATCTTTCATTAAAACTCATGTTTTAATGCATCTAATTTTTATATTAACAGTACAGTGGGTGCTTATATGTTTATATTGAGCCAGTGTAAATCTGATTGTAACATATAAATATCCGTGGGAACGCTGAGCATTCTTTGTGTACATATAGAAAATATTTTGGGCCGTATTTGCTGAACATGATAAGCCTCGAGGCACCTAATTTCCCATCAAAATGAAAGCAAATAGGTCCCTTTCATGAAGTGCCTTATTTATTAGCACTGTTAAGTAAATATGGCCCTTTATCTTTCTAGCAGGCCCTTCTCTTATCCCCCTTACCTATATTGTCTGTATCGTACTATAGTGAGGCCTATCTGTGCGTTGTAATGCAAACAAGCAACTTTATTATCTCCATGTATCTCTCCTTGTAACACATATATACTTATACAGTATATATATATATATATATATATATATTATATATTAGTATATATATATAGATATATATATTATATATATATTCTATATATATATATATATATCCGTCTGAGCGGTCACTGGGGTTCACCAGGTTCCTCTTGGTCACTGGGTGAGGTGTTGATATATTTGGTTTTATTCCGTCCCTACCACGTTGTCATTAAATATCACCTTTTCTCGTCTGTCCTGTTGTTCTTATACTTAGCCCTTTGGACTGTCCGCCCCCTATATTCTAGTTGAATAGTACATTAGTGAGTGCCTTGCTGCTGCTTTCCTACATTATACTTGCGTGAATAATATTCACTTTCTTACAGCGCCGCACAGAACACGCAGAACTGCACGTACAATTACAATGTAATACCGGGAGTAAAGGGTCTTACACAAGGTAATAGTCTGGTTTCAATCTGGTTTTCCCACTACAAAGGCTGTTACATCCTGGCCACGGCTCAACATTTAAAGCAAAGGTTCACTTGTCCACTACCAGCATCCCGATTGGCAAGGAGCAGCCATCTTTAAATCACCCATGTTGGATTGCAGTTTCACAGAAGGGGGGCAGGGGAGGGGGAGACTTACCCAGAATGCCGAGTAACAGGAGGGAGCAGAACGCAGGAGCCATGCTATGCAGTCTCCGAGCAGAAAGAGGTAACTGTCCCCGGCTGTAACCTGCCGGTCTCTGTATGTCATTGTCACAGGGAAGTAGCCACGCAATGAGCTCCCCCCCAGTGCTCAGGAAACCACTGATCACTGTGCAACCACCTCCGGTACGCACACGTCTGGAGTCTGAGCCCACGGGGGGAAGTGCAAAGAAGCAGAAGTAACCGCGTCGCCGCCAATTAAAACATGCCCTTTTGTTATGCCGGACAAATAAAGCGGTTCATTTGAGACCCAGCTAATGTTATGGGTTATACAAATGGGAAGGGAGGGGGAAGCTACTGTCAGAGGAGAAATAGGCTGCTGGAGCTAATAACATGTAAACACTAAATCTTATAAGCGAATAAGGTGGAGAAAGATGGCCCCTAGATTAGCACTCCTAAAATGTAATGGTGAGGTAAATATAAAATCAAACTTTATTAGTCAAATATTAATAAAATAATGGTGGACAAACTCACAGAAATCACCTACAAAGATATACTGAACAAAACAAAGAAGATAACCCCTCCAAAAGCGCTAACCTACACTAAAAAATAGGTGCTAACAATTATTCTAAAACAATGATAAGTGCTCGTGCAACATCAAAGTAAATAACAATGCTGTGAAAAAGCAGCTAGGTGACAATAATGACAGGTTATTCCAAACCTGATATAACACAGTGAACAAACAATAATAAAGTCCCCAGCGCTAAAAGTCCAGATACCGTGATCTTTAAGGCAAGTCTCTGGTCTTAAGATGGTGTATTGGGCTCTGGTTAGATGCTCCAGAGGGGATATGTCCTTGATGTAGATGGATACACCGTCTGAAATAACAGATAAACAGACACACCTGATTGCGCAGCGTATTTCAGCAATCAGAGCCCTATCTGAGACTGTGAAGAATCCTACTCACATAATAAACGCCAATATGTTCAGTGGAGAGGATCTGTGCTTACTCCCCTTCTACTTCGCTCCTCACACTGCCCCACGTGGGAGACAGTCTTACTGGAGTGGCGGAACCCTCTATCCTCAATGGCGTCGAGGATGATTTCGTTAAGCACCTCCACCGATATGTGACAGGAATAGGCACAAGATAGTGTAGTATGAAGTACCTTATTTTCTAAAACACTATAAAAAGTATTAAATACACTCACATGGTGCAATGATAGATGTATTGCTCAAATTGCCGTCCGCAGCTTGCAATTCCTAACGCCACGACGGAGAGGCTCACTGCACACAGACACGCTGTCGACTCGGGTGTGACGTCAGTGCTACTGGAAACTCTCCTGCGGAGGACTACAATGCTGGGATGGCTCAAAAGACTAAGCTCCTCCTCCCTACGCGTTTCGTGACCGTGGTCACTTCGTCAGGGAGGGTGAGCTTAGTTTGTGATATCTTATATACAGACCCAATGAGAGATCCCTCCTACGGGGGTGGGGCTTGGCTGCAATGTTAATCAAGGAGGACTCAGCTCTGACACTGACAGCGCGATCGGGGTTAACTTCCTAACAGTAATACGTGCAGTACCCACATAATATATAATAAAAGGCAAGAATTACATGGTAATGAGAACAATACTTACAAGGAATACAGTAAGAACCAATAAAATAATAAAAACAATCATACTCAATATAAACGGCCATGAATTAACAGGCATAATTCACATGACTATAAAATCAATAAAGTAATGCATCCCTGAATGCTTTTCTAGAAATCCCACTCCACTGGACTGGAATAAATTAAGAGTCCTTCAAAAGGCTGCAAGGTCAAATTCAATGTTAAGGCCTAGGGGGGTCAAGGTCTTAAGTGTGTGTATCCAATAACTTTCTCTTCTGGATATGTATTGAGCCTGTCCCCCCCACGCCAGCTACTTTTGGGATGTCAATCCCTACCATACTAGACCTTCTGGACTCTGGTGATGATGTTGTCTGAAATGATTTGAAGACACTGTGTTGTCCGAGGCCCCTCTTAATGTTGTAAACGTTCAGCGAACCGCGTTTGAGGGGTCTCCCCGTGCGGCCCCATATTGTAGTCCCACGGGCATCCAGCAAATAGACACAGAAGTTGGTTTTACAATTGATGAAGGTTTTTTTATGTCAAAACTTTTTCCTGTCACATTAGATTTAAAGTCTTTGTTTTTTGTGCTGTGTTTACATCCGATGCAGCTATGACATGTATAGTAGCCTTTAAGATCATTTAGCCATGTGACATGGCGATCTCTTAGGCCATCTAACGGACAGCTAGGTGATAAGAGAGGATTTAAATTCTTTGCTCTTTTAAACACTATTTTAGGTTATTGGTAGGATACTCTGAGGATTGGATCTCTTTGGAGAATACCCCAATGTTTGATCAGCGTCTTGGATATGATGGAGCTATACCACTATACTGTGTGATGAAAATATGGAAACTGGGCCTGACCATTCTCAGCCATCTCCTTTTTTCCACACAGCAAGGACGCTCTATCGGTTTCCATTGACCTCTTTGATCGCAGATCCAATCCTGATTTTTATATACTCCCGTTCAATAAATTTAGTTTTCAACTCCTAATTTGCTGTGTGATACACAGAGTTTTCCGAACAATTCCTCTAATGCTAAGTGCTTGCCCCTTGGAATATTCGCAACCAATTGGGGTGATGGTGGCTGGATGCCAATAGGTAAGTGTTGGCATCTACTTCTTTATGGAAGGTTTTAGTGTGGATGATGCCATTCACTACATACAGGGATAGGTCGAGAAAGTTATTGAAGTTCTATTCTTACTGAACGTGAATCTAAGATTCAGCGTATTGTCATCAGATATACTTTGAATTCCTCTATGTTCCAATGACCCCCTCCAGACACACAGAAACTTGGTGCTCTGGAAAAGATACATCGACGATGTGCTGTGTGTCTGGAGGGGGTCATTGGACCAACTAGAGGAATTCAAAGTATATCTGAATGACAATACGCGGAATCTTAGATTCACGTTCAGTCAGAATAGAACTTCAATAAACTTTCTCGACCTCTCCCTGTATGTAGTGAATGGCATCATCCACACTAAAACCTTCCATAAAGAAGTGGATGCCAACACTTACCTATTGGCATCCAGCCACCACCACCCTAATTGGTTGCATAACATTCCCAAGGGGCAAGCACTTAGAATTAAGAGGAATTGTTCGGAAAACTCTGTGTACCAACAGCAAATTAGGGAGTTGAAAACTAAATTTATTGAACGGGAGTATAAAAATCAGTCATTGGATCTTGCGATCAAAGAGGTCAATGAAACCGATAGAGTGTCCTTGCTGTGTGGAAAAAGGCAGATGGCTGAGAATGGTCAGGCCCAGTTTCCATTTTTCATCACACAGTATAGTGGTATAGCTCCAATCATATCCAAGACGCTGATCAAACATTGGGGTATTCTCCAAAGAGATCCAATCCTCAAGAGTATCCTACCCAATAAACCTAAAATAGTGTTTAAAAGAGCAAAGAATTTAAAATCCTCCTTATCACCTAGCTGTCCGTTAGATGGCCTAAGAGATCGCAATGTCACATGGCTAAATGATCTTAAAGGCTACTATACATGTCATAGCTGCATCGGATGTAAACACAGCAAAAAAACAAAGACTTTTAAATCTAATGTGACAGGAAAAAGTTTTGACATAAAAACCTTCATCAATTGTAAAACCAACTTCTGTGTCTATTTGCAGGAATGTCCGTGCGGACTACAATATGTGGGCCGCACGGGGAGACCCCTTAAACGACGGTTCGCTGAACACGTTTACAACATTAAGAGGGGCCTCGAGACACACAGTGTCTCAAATCATTTCAGACAACATCATCCCCTCCCGTGTGAGTCTCCGGAAAGGTCTAGTATGTGTAGGGATTGACAATCCCAAAAGTAGCTGGCGTGGGGGGGACAGGCTCAATACAGTATCCAGAAGAGAAAGTTATTGGATATACACACTTAAGACCTTGACCCCCCTAGGCCTTAACATTGAATTTGACCTTGCAGCCTTTTTGAAGGACTCTTAATTTATTCCAGTCCAGTGGAGTGGGATATTCTAGAAAAGCATTCAGGGATTGCATTTACTTTATTGATTTTATATCATGTGAATTATGCCATGGTAATTCATGGCCGTTTATATGTGAGTATGATTGTTTTATTATTTTTATTGGTTCTTACTGTATTCCTTGTAAGTATTGTTCTCATTACCATGTAATTCTTGCCTTTTATTTATATATTATGTGGGTACATGCACGTATTACTGTTAAGGAAGTAACCCCGATCGCGCTGTCAGTGTCAGAGCTGATCCTCCTTGATTAACATTGCAGCCAAGCCCCACCCCCAGTAGGAGGATCTCTCCATTTGGGTCTGTATATAAGATATCACAAACTAAGCTCCACCCTCCCCTGACGAAGTGACCACGTGTCACGAAACGCGTAGGGAGGAGGAGCTTAGTCTTTTGAGCCATCCCAGCATTCGTAGTCCTGCCGCAGGGAGAGTTTCCAGTAGCACTGACGTCACACGCTATAATGCACACTCTGAGGAGTTACAAAGGAAGTCGTTATATGGCTCAATTGAGGAGTTTATAGAGAGGTGTTATATGGCTCAATATGAGGAGTTTATAGAGAGCCGTTATGGCTCAATATGAGTAGTTATAGAAGATGTGAATATGGGCACCATATGAGGATTATGAGAGGCGTTTATATGGCACAATATAGGAGTTAGAGAGAGCCCTTTATATGAGTAATTATGGAGTTATGACAGCCGTTTATTGGGCACATATTAGGAGTTTAGAGGATGCGTTATTTGCACAGGAATCTGAGGAGTTATAGAGCGCCTTATATGGAGTAAGGGAGGGAGTTTATGAACAGCCGTTCTATGGCACAATATGAGGAGTTATGAGAGCGTTATATGGCCATATGAGAAGTTATAGAGGAGAAAACGTTATATGGCACAATATGAGGAGTATGATATACATTTATGGCTCAATATGAATGAGTTATAGAGTCGATGTTATGGCACCATATGAGGAGTTATAGAGCGCCGTTTTATGGCCAATATGAGTAGTTATAGGGAGGTGGTATATAGGGCACTTATCGGGGAGCGGTTATATGGAGTACTGGCGGATATAGGTAGAGTTATAAATGGGTCTAGGCGTTATAGGGAGCGGGTATATGGGATATAAGAGGAGTTCTCGGGCGTTGGTTATCTGGGGTAATAGAGGCATAATAGGGAGAGGTTATATGGGCAAATAGGAAGTAGTTTCGTGGGGAGCGTATACGGGGTAATAGGACGGATTATCGGAGGGGTGCCTGGGGTATAGGAGCGATATATAGGGACATGGTTTTATATGGTTATTGGAGAGTTATAGGGTGCGGTTCTATGGGTACATAGAGAATTTATAGTGAGGGTGTTAATTGGTTATATGAGGAGTTAACGGGAGGGGTTATATGTGGGTACTAGGAGAGTTATAGTGGCGGTTCAAGTATGGGGAATCAGGAGAAGTTATAGGGAGAGGTTATCTTGGGCAATATGAAGGAGTTATCGGGGGTAATATATGGAGGCATAGAAGATCTATAGGAAGCATTATTGGAAGAATTAGAGGTTAGGTTATAGGAGCGGTTAATGGGATACATAGGCGAATTTAGAAGCGGGTGTATATGGGGTAACGGGAGTTATAGGTGGGTTATATGGGTATACTCGAGATTATAGGGGGGGTTATGGGTATAGGGGCGTATAGGGGTAGAAGGGGCGGTTATATGGGGCAATAGGAAGAATTAGTGGGGGTGGTTCTATGGGGATAGGAGGAATTATAGGGAGGGTTTCTATAGGGTAATAGCATTATAGGGAGCAAAAGAGGAGTTATAAGGGGCAGTTATATGGGGTAATGGAGGATTTATAGGGTGATAGTGGTGCAGTAAGGTAGAATTTAGTAAAGGGGTTATTATACTTGCGGCAAAGCAAAAAAAGCTATCTTTCATTAAAACTCATGTTTTAATGCATCTAATTTTTTATGTATTAACAGTACAGTGTGTGCTTATATGTGTTTAATATGTAGCCAGGTACAATCTGATGTAAATATTAAATCCGTGGTGGAAGCGCTGAGCAATCTTTGTGTACATATAGATAATTTTTGGGCCGTATTTGCGAACAGATAAGCCTCGAGGCACCTAATTTCCCATCAAAGAAAGTCAGAATAGGTCCTTTCATGAAGTGCCTTATTTATTAGCACTGTTAAGTTAAATATGGCCCTTGTAATTTCTAGCAGGCCCTTCTCTTATCCCCTTAACTATATTGTTCTGTATAGTACAGTAGCTGAGGCTTTGTGCGTTGTAATGCAAACAAGCATTTATTATCTCACATGTATCTCTCTTGTAACACATATATAGCTCTATACAGTATATATATTATATATATATATATATGATCTATATATCCTAATATATATATAGGATATATAGTATTATAAAAATAATATATACTATAATTAGATATATATATATCGTCTGGACGGTCAATGGGTTCACCAGGTTCCTCTTGGGTCATGGTGAGGTGTTGATATATCTTGGTTTTATTCCTCCCTACCACTTGTCATTAAATATCACCTTTTACTCGTCTGTCCTGTGTGTCTTTACTTAGCCCTTTGACGTCCCCCCCTATATTCTAGTTGAATAGTAACAGTTAGTGAGTGCCTGCTGCTGCTTCCTAATTATACTGCTGTGGAATAATATTCACTTCTTACAGTCGCCGCAACAAACTAGCGCAGAATGCGTCAATTACAATGTAATACCGGGAGTAAAGGGTCTTACACCAGGTATAGTCCTGGTTTTCAATCTGGTTTTTCCCACTACAGGCTGTTACATATCCTGGGCCACGGCTCAACATTTAAAGCAAAGGTTCACTTGTCCACTACCTACAGTCATCCCGATTGGCAAGGAGCAGCCATCTTTACATCAACCCATGTTGGATTGCAGTTTCACAGAAGGGGGCATGGAGGGGGAGACTTACCCAGAATGCCGAGTAACAGGATGAGCAGAACGCAGGGAGCCATTCTAGGCAGTCTCCAGTCAGAAAAGCGGTAACTGTCCCCGCCTGGTAACCTTCCGGTCTCTTAAGTGCATTGTCACAGGAAATAGCCACGCAAATAGCCTCCCCCCCGTGCTCAGGAAACCACTGATACCTGTGGCAACCACCCTCCTTACGCACACACGTCGGAGTCTGAGCCCCGGGGGGAAGTGGCAAAGAGCCGAATTAAGCCGCGCGTCGCCGCGCCATTAAAAAAACTGGCATGCCCTTTTGTTATGCCGGACAAATAAAGCGGTTCATTTAGACCCAGCTAATTGTTATTGTTATACATGCGGTAAGGATGTTGAAGCTACTCTGTCATAGGGAATAGCTGCTGGAGCGTAATAACAATGTAAACACTAATCTTATAAAGCGAATAAGGTGGAGAAAGATTGCCCTCTAGATTAGCACTCTAAAATGTCATGGTGAGGTATATAACATCAAACTTATTAGTCAATATTAATAAATAATGTGGACAAACTCACAAGAATCACCTCCAAAATAATCTACTGAACAAAACAAAGAAGATGAACCAACCCCTCAAAAGCGCTAACCTACACTAAAAAATTGCTAACAATTATTTGCTAAAACATGATAAGTGCTCGTGCAACATCAAAGTAAATAACAAACTGCCGTGACAAAAGCACTAGGTGACAAATGACAGGTTATTCCAAAACCTGATATAACACAGTGAACAAACAATAATAAAGTCCCCACGCTAAAGTCCAGATCCGTGATCTTTAAGCATTCGTCTGGTCTTTAAGATGGTGTATTGGCTCTGGTTATGATGCTCAGATGGGGATTAGTGTCCTTGATGTAGATGATACACCGTCTAAATAACACATAACAGACACACCTGATTGCTGCGCAGCGTATGTTCAGCAAATCAGAGCCCTATCTGAGATGTGAAGAATCCTACTCACTAATAAACGCCAATATGTTCAGTGGAGAGGATCTGTGCTTACTCCCCTTCTACTTCCGCTCCTCACACGTAACCCCACGTGGGAGACACTTACTAGGAGGGCGGAACCCTCCTATCCTCAATGGCGTCGAGGGATATTTCGTTAAGCACCTCCACCGATATGGCAGGAATAGCACAAGATAGTGTATTAGAAAGTACCTTTATTTTCTGAAAACACTATAAAACGTATTAAAATACACTCACATGGTGCATATAGATCGTATGCCAATATGCCGTCCGCAGCTTGCAATTCCTACGCCAACGACGGAGAGCTCCTGCACACAGACACTCTGTCGACTCGGGTAGTCCTGCCGCAGGGAGAGTTTCCAGTAGCACTGACGTCACACGCCGAGTCGACAGCGTGTCTGTGTGCAGTGAGCCTCTCCGTCGTGGCGTTAGGAATTGCAAGCTGCGGACGGCAATTTGAGCAATACGATCTATCATTGCACCATGTGAGTGTATTTTAATACTTTTTATAGTGTTTTAGAAAATAAAGGTCACTTCATACTACACTATCTTGTGCCTATTCCTGTCACATATCGGTGGAGGTGCCAGTGGCCTTAAACGAATCATCCCCGACGCCATTGAGGATAGAGGTTGCCTCCAGTAGCTGCTCTCCATTGGGGTTCGTAGCTAGGACGGAGTAGAAGGGATACGCCAGATCCTCTCCACTGACATATTGGCGTTTATTTATGTGAGTAGGATTCTTCACAGTCCTCAGATAGGGCTCTGATTGCTGAAAATACGCTGCGCAATCAGGTGTGTCTGTTATCTGTTATTTCAGACGTGTATCCATCTACAATCAAGGACATCATCGCTCTGTGCATCTCTAATACCAGAGTCCAACTACCCCTTAAAGACCAGAGACTGCCTAAAAGATCACGGTATCTTGGACTTTATGCGCTGGGGACTTATTATTGTTTGTTCAACGTGATATATCTTGCTGCGTCAGCCTTTTCATTTTAACCTTCTCGGGGGGCGTAGCGGTTGCATCTCTGAATTCCACATGCAATAAATTTGGGCAGCCCCACATTCGGCCGGCCACTCACCCCGCGGTTTAATCCGGGTTGATCTGCTGTTTAATTACAATTGTTTTCGCATTGGATTGGGGGCAATTCTTCGCATATCCGCCAGGTGGCGGATATTCATGAATTGTTATGAATTCTAATGTATACACTACAGTACATGTGCTACAGCAATGTGTCGACTTGCAGGTGTTTAAAAAAAACCACAGTGGTCCATTGTGAGTTGACCTTGGTACTGAAGAAGTTACTGTATGAATTTAAGCGTTTCATATAAAAACTCATGCCATGTCTTTTTACATTACCTTACTGGATTTTCTCGTGTCCTGCAATGATACACCTAGGTACGCGTGGTGCAAAAAGGCCCGACTAACTCCACGCTTATTTAATTGGTCTGCAATTAAGGCCAGCAGATGATAAAATGGCAGTTGGTCAAATTTATCATATTGTATCTCAATTAATGACTTTTACACATTTCAACCAGATGCTCATGTTTGAAGCTGGCAATAAGAAAAAGTTTACACAGCGATCTGTGTTTTTTTTTCCGGATATCCCGCAACCCTGCTTTAGAGGAGGGTCTTGGTGCGTGGTGTCAGATTTTCCAGTATCTTGGATCTTGGAGACTTCACAAGGCGCAGGTCCTGGTAAAACAACTAAGATTCTTCAGTCCCGGCCAGCGATGGAACAGCGCCTGCGCCGGCGCCAGCCCCGTTTTGCAATAACGGCCGACCGTCATTGGAACCTTGTACGCACCCCTTGCTATCAATCCCCTCCTAGATACCTCACCTGAGGCAGGATTTCACGTGCAGATACCATAAGCGTGCATTACCGAAAAAGATTTGCCATCTTCATATCACTTTCAACTCACAGGTTGTAGAGCCGGCCCCGCGTCACCTGTTAACACGTGTATAATTGAGACTACGGACTGGCTCAGTTGCTCATACCACCCATTGGCAAAGTCTATAATGAAGGTAAATACAGTATAATTTACTACAGTAACTACCTAGATTACACTGACTGTACCTGTATATACTACTGTACGTGATTACACGTAGTCCAGTACACTTACAAGTACCTGCGTTCAATCTGCCGTATTTTATTGTTTTTTTTTTTAAATATCAATCATGATTCACAGCAGACAGCAGTAGTTACTGCAGCTCCGGTCCGTTCTATTGTCCTCAATCGCTTGCTATGGTTTATTTAGTTCTATTATTTTTATTCAACATTCTAGAAAATGTATTCCAGCACTATTGATGTGGCTGAGCAGCTTCTACAGTAATACTGACAAGTGGTGGACAGCTAGGATGCGCGTACTGTTACGTTCTCATTGGAACCTTGTTGAAATCTTATGCGTGGCATCACATTTAGGGCATGTTGTATGTTTGGAAAAAAAAAAAAACAAGAGACGTCCCCCCCCCCCCCCGAGAAAACTATTGTGGCCTTCTTGAGGACTGTGTACATGATTTTTACCAACCATTAATGTAAATGTTATACAGTACTTACTGTATGTTTTTGAAACACTGAAGGTTGGCACAATGAAAGCATTTAAAAAAAAAATTCAAAACTTTTGTTTATTTTTTTGAGTTAAAACATTATGGAATACTTTTTTGAACCCAGAACACTCAATCAGCAGAATAACGGTATCCAGTAATATTTTATTTTTCCTCGAAAATAAACTTTGTCCATCAAGCGGAGAATGGCAAATGAGGGTTTCGATGGCTAATATCGCTTTTGTAACGTTGCTTGCGCAGTGATTAATCTGATTTAAAAAATCCAAAAACTGGAGGCACAATGTATTGACAGTGCCATTTGTTATTGAGTAGGATAGAATAACTGTGACTGTGAGCTATAGAAACCTTAAAACTATGCTGGCTGCTGTTTTCATATTCAATACTTTTTTTAAATACTGTATACGAACCCCAAAAATCAATTATAATCTTTTATTCTAATTCAGTAATGTCTTTATCTACAGTATAAATGTATTCTAGTATGTATTGTTTTAAAAATACTGTTTTGATATAATGCACATTGCGTATATGTCCATGGAACACTGTTAAACGCTATGCATGTCATCATGCAACACGTCTAAAGACTAACCAGTGGGAGCAGCAGGAAAAAAGGGTGGGGAGCAGATAAGATAATAGTACAGGCTGAAAAAAACCTGAAATGCATGCTGCTAATGCAAGAAGCCTGAGCAGATAAAATGGGGGAGCTTGAATTAATAGCTGCAAGGGAGCATATATATCATAAGTCATTGACTGAAACATGGTGGGATAAACTCATGACTGGACAGTTAATTAGAGGGTTATTGCTCTTTTCTCGAGTGGTCGTACAAATAGAAGGGGAGGTGATAAATGTTATATGTTAAACCGGATCTAAAAAACCTATTATAAGGATGAATTTCTATGAAGGAGAAATGATGAAACTGTAAGTAGGACCATTGTTAGATCGAATTAGGCATTGGATGTAAAAGTATAAAAAGGAAATGTTTGTGGGAATATGCTATAAACCACCAAATATCTGTGAATTGAGGAAGGCTCACATACATTTCCAATGGTATAGCATCAAAACTGGTCATGTTTGCTATAGTTGGGATTTTTAATTATCCAGAACTAGACTGGATAGGACTGGGCAAAGAGATTTAGTGTTTTACAACAAAATGAACCAGTTTTGGTGTGCTTACAGATAATTATATGACCCAAATTAGTGATCAAACAACCAGGAGATGGGCAGGTTCTGGATTTGGTCAATCAAACATTACAGTTATTAACAAATATTCAAGTCCTGGAACATTTGTGTAACAGTGATCATAACATGGTCTCATTTGATAAATTATCAAAAAAAGATTACTGGGGTTCAACAAAGACTTTAACTTTCGAAAGGCAATTTTAATAACCTGAGGTCTAATCTAGTAGTAATACAATGGGATGGTGTTTTGCAGTGAAAAATGTAGAAGATAAATGGGCAGCTTTAAAACATTGTTAGACAAGCACACGTATCAGTGATACCCTGGTATAAGTATAAACTAAATATCAAAACCAATGTGGCTAAATAACAGTAGGGGAGGAACTGGACAAGAAGAGGACGGCGTTTAGAATCTTTATCAGAAGGTACAGAAGACAATCGTTCAGAATTATCAGGAATTTCCCAAAATTTCAAAAGGGCATTAAATTAGCAAAAAGGGATAATGAAAAAGGATTTGGCCCTAGAAATTAAGGTCCCACCCGAAAAGTTCTTTAAGTACCTTAATAAAAAAAATGAGAAAATAAAATATAGGACCCTTCCATGTGATATGGGCAGGCAGATTATTGAGCAAGGAAAAATGCGAGGTATTAAACAAATTCTTTGCCTCGTGTTTACCAGGGAATAAGCGTTCAATAGTAGGGCCACAGGAGGAAGCCACAACCTCCATATTAATGACAATTGTTAACTGAGGAGGAAGTTTCATAAGCGCTTGAACAATTAAAGTAAATATGCACCGGCCCCATGGCATACATCCAGAGTGCTCAAAAGAGTTAAGCTCAGTAATACAAAAACCATTATACAGTTTTAATTTCAAGGACTCTCATTCCCCAGGCTCAGTAACCACAAGATTGGCGTAAAGCAGATGTGGGGCCTTAGTTAAAAAGGGGCTAGATCACACCCCGGGGAATTCCAACCTTTCCTGACTTCAAAGTAGGAAATCTACTTGAAGGTTTAATACAAGATACTATTCAGGAATACCTAATGGAAAACAAAAATATAGTAATAGGTTCAGCATGGATTTATGAAGGATAGATGCTTGCCAAACTAAACCTTATTTGTTTCGTTGAGGAGGTAAGTAGGAATTCGACCAGGGTACTTGCAGTGTGATGTGGTCTACTTAGCTTTTGGCAAAAGGCTTTTGATACAGTTCATCACAAGAGGTTTTGGTGGGTATACAAATAAGAAAATTGGACTCAGTAATAAGATATGCACCTGGATTGAAACTATTAAGGAAGACAACAGCGGGTTGTCATAAATGGAACTTTTTCAGGTTGGGCTAAGTCGTGAGTGAGTACCTAGTAATCGTACTGGGACCCCTGCTTTTAACTTGTTTATTAATGACCTTGATGTTGGGATCGAGAGCCAAAGTCTCCATTTTGCTGATGTACTAAATTGTGTAAGGTAATAGATCAGAGCAGATGTAAGATCTCTTCAGAATGACTTGGAGAGACTGAAACGTGTTCATGAGGAAAATGTCAGATGAGTTTAATACATATAAATATGTAAGGTTATGCATTTGGATGCAAGAATAAAAAGGCGATTTTACAAATTAATGGAATCATTGGGGGATCCTTGATTGGAAGATTTAGGATGCTTGTAACGCAAGGCTTAGCCAAATAGGTGCCTCAATGTCATGCAAGTAGCTGAAAGGCAAACAATCTTTCCTCCATCAAAACGAGCAATGGATGAAGGGAAGTAACATAATTATTCCGCCTTTACCAAAGCATATAGACCACAAACCTTGGATATGTATTACAATTTTGGCACCAATCCTAAAAGAAGCCATTATGTAATCTATGAGAGAGTGCAAGATAGCACCAAATTAAGAAAGGAGATGGACATTCGAACTTATGAGGAGAGGGCCCCCCCGCATAGTAAATTATTTATTACCAAAAAACAACAAAAAAAACATTACATAACAAAAAAAAAACAAATAAAAACTACACTATCTTGTGCCTATTCCTGTCACATATCGGTGGAGGTGCCGTAACGAAATCATCCCTGACGCCATTGAGGATAGAGGTTGCCTCCAGTAAGCTGTCTCCACGTGGGGTTCGTGTGAGGAGCGGAGTAGAAGGGGAGCAAGCACAGATCCTCTCCACTGAACATATTGGCGTTTATTATGTGAGTAGGATTCTTCACAGTCTCAGATAGGGCTCTGATTGCTGAAATACGCTGCGCAATCAGGTGTGTCTGTCCCCCCCCCCCCCCCCCGAGAAAATTATTGTGGCCTTCTTGAGGGGACTGACTGATTTTAACCAACCATTATGTGAAATGTTATACAGTACTTACTGTATGTTTTTGAAACACTGAGAGGTTGCACAATGAAGCAATTTAAAAAAAAATTCAACTTTGTTTATTTTTTTGAGTTAAAACATTATGGTATACTTTTTGAACACCAGAACAATCAATCAGCAGGAATAACGGTACCAGTAATATTTTTATTTTTCCTCAGAAAATAAACTTTGTCATCAAGCGGAGAATGGCAAATGGAGGGATTTCGATGGATAATATCGCTTTTTGTAACGTTGCTTGCGCATTGATTAATCTGATTTAAAAATCCAAAAACTGGAGGCAACAATTTAGTGACAGTGCCATTTTTATTGAGTAGGATAGAATAACTGTGAGCTGTGAGCTTTATAGAAAACCTTAAACAATATGCTGCTGTTTTCATATTCAATACTTTTTTAAATACTGTATAAGAAACCCCAAAAATAAAAATGTATAATCTTTTATTCTATTCAGTATGTATTTATTCTACAGTATATGTATTCTATATGTATTGTTTTAATACTGTTTTGATATAATGCACATGCGTATATGTCTCATGGAACATTGTTGAAACGCATATGCATGTCATCATGCAAAACGTCTAAAGACTAAACCAAGTGGGAGCAGAAAGGAAGGAGCAGATAAGATAATAGTACAGGCTGAAAAAAAACTGAAATGCATGCTTGCTAATGCAAGAAGCCTGACAGATAAAATGGGGGAGCTTGAATTAATAGCTGCAAGGGAGCAGTATGATATCATAGGCATTACTGAAACATGGTGGGATGAAACTCATGACTGGACAGTTAATTTAGAGGGTTATTCTCTTTTTCGGAAGGGTCGTACAAATAGAAGGGGAGGTGGAGTATGTTTATATGTTAAACCGGATCTAAAACCTATTATAAGGGATGATGTCTATGAAGGGAATGATGAAAATGTAGAGACCTTGTGGATAGAAATTAGCAGTGGAGGTAAAAGTATAAAGAAAATGTTTGTGGGAATATGCTATAAACCACCAAATATCTGTGAGATTGAGGACAGACGACAGAGAAGCCCAATGCTACATCCAACATGACAGAAATACGCAGTAAAATACTTATATATTCTCTTGAAATAGGGTAATTTAGTTTAACCTTTTGGCCAAAGCGTTGTAAGCTTGCGAGCCACGTCAAGGCAGACACCTGTTCGCAAGTCCTAACACTACCAGATAAAATACTAATATACCTCTATTAGGATTAAAATTCTCATTTACCTCTATTAGGAGGTTAATGCATGGCTAAGAAAGTGGTGCAGGAAGGAGGGGTTTGGGTTTTTAGAGCACTGGGACTCCTTTTCTGAGAGGTGCCATCTATATTCTAGGGACGGATTGCACCTCAATGAAGAGGGATCTTCTGTGCTAGGGGGGAGAATGCTAAAAAGGTTGGAGGAGATTTTAAACTAGGATGGAGGGGGGAGGGGAATGAAACAGATAATGAACTAAATGGAATAGAGGAGGATACAAGGTAGTATGGAGGTAGAATGGGGGCAAGTTCGAGTTTGACAAGCAGTGAGACACCCATAGTAAATACAGATAATACTAGAAGACTAAACCAAGTGGGCGCAGAAAGAAAGGAGCAGATAAGATAATAGTACAGGCTGAAAAAAAAACTTAAATGCATGCTTGCTAATGCAAGAAGCCTGACAGATAAAATGGGGGACCTTGAATTAATAGCTGCAAGGGAGCAGTATGATATCATAGGCATTACTGAAACATGGTGGGATGAAAATCATGACTGAACAGTTAATTTAGAGGGTTATTCCCTTTTTTGGAAGGATTGAACAAATAGAAGGGGAGGTGGAGTATGTTTATATGTTAAACCAGATCTAAAACCTATTATAAGGGATGATGTTTATGAAGGAATGATGAAAATGTAGAGACTTTGTGGATAGAAATTAGCAGTGGAGGTAAAAGTATTAAGAAAATGTTTGTGGGAATATGCTATAAACCACCAAATATCTGTGGAATTGAGGAAGCTAAAATACTTTTGCAAATGGAGAAGGCATCAAAACTGGGTCATGTTTGCATAATGGGGGATTTTAATTATCCAGACATAGACTGGGGCAATGAGATTAGCGTTACAACAAAAGGGAACAGGTTTTTGGGGGTGCTTAAAGACAATTATATGACCCAAATTATTGAGGAACCAACCAGGAGAGGGGCAGTTCTGGATTTGGTCATATCAAACAATGTAGAAGTAATAACAAATATTCAAGTCCTTGAACATTTGGGTAACAGTGATCATAACATGGTCTCATTTGAAATAAATTATCAAAAAACAGATTACTTGGGTTCAACAAAGACCTTAAACTTTAGAAAGGCAGATTTTAATAAACTGAGGTCTAATCTAGTATTAATACATTGGGATGATGTTTTTGCTGGGAAAAATATAGAAGATAAATGGGCAGTCTTTAAAACATTGTTAGAAAAGCACACTTATCAGTGTATACCCTTGGGTAATAAGTATAAAAGAAATAAGTCAAAACCAATGTGGCTAAATAAACAGGTAGGGGAGGAAATGGACAAGAAGAGGAAGGCGTTTAGATTCTTTAAGTCAGAAGGGACGGAGACATCGTATCAGAATTATAAGGAATGTAACAAAAATTGCAAAAGGGTAATCAAATTAGCAAAAATGGATAATTAAAAAAGGATTGCAATAGGTAAGGTCAACCCTAAAAAGTTCTTTAAGTACCTTGATAACAAAACAATGAGAAAAGAAAATATAGGACCCTTTCAGTGTGAGATGGGTAGGCAGATTATTGGAGATAAGGAAAAAGCTGAGGTATTAAACAAATTCTTTGCCTCTGTGTTTACAAGGGAAGAATCAAGTTCAATAGTAGTGCCGCAGGAGGAAGCCACAACCTCCATATTAATGAACAATTGGTTAACTGAGGAAGAAGTTCATAAGCGACTTGAAAAAATTAAAGTTAATAAGGCACCTGGCCCCGATGGCATACATCCAAGAGTTGTGTAGAAAAGGTGAAAGACAGGCGCTACTTCGTGAATGAAATAAATAAATAATATAGAGAAGTGATTTTGATGAAAATAATGACCAAACCCCTTGCTCAAACCTCACTGGTTGGACCTGTTTCACGGGTTCCAAGGATTAAGGATTATCTCAAAACATCCAGGGGGAGCATGTGGGGGAATAAGAGAATAAAAATATATATACGTGCAGACGTAATGTAATATGTAGGTGTACAGGCAATGACTTGGCTCGTATAGCTGATCTACTCACAGGAGCAAAGGTATATATACAGCAGTTGGCAAATTGGGTTGCCACCCTTGAAGATGTCTGTGAGCTGAACCCCCTGGCAGTTCTCCGTCAGCAGTATGTGTATATAGAGAGAGGGAGAGAACTACATCGTGCGATCAGTATGAAAACTTTATGTATAAAAACACAGTATAAAATGCGCACTTACAATTTGCACAAAGAATAAAAGCATGTATCACATAATGTGAATGGAGGATGTCCTGAAACAGCTCACCGCCTCCCTCAGGTCAGTCTGCTGGCTTCCGCGGCTCTGTGTCCTGGACCGGAGCTTCCTTCTGAGCGCCCGTCTGCAAGGTGTGACGTCACGGCGTTCAGAGCTGATTCTACGGATCGTCTCCAAGACCAAAATTGGTCCACTGGTAAACTCTACGCGTTTCGCCCAGCTACCAGGAACTGTTTCTCGGCTTTTATTCTTTGTGCAAATTGTAAGTGCTCATTTTATACTGTGTTTTTATACATAAAGTTTTCATACTGATCGCACGATGTAGTTCTCTCCCTTTCTCTATATACACATACTGCTGACGGAGAACTGCCAGGGGGTTCAGCTCACAGACATCTTCAAGGGTGGCAACCCAATTTGCCAACTGCTGTATATATACACCTTTGCTCCTGTGAGTAGATCAGCTATACGAGCCAAGTCATTGCCTGTACACCTACATATTACATTACGTCTGCACTTATATATATTTTTATTCTCTTATTCCCCCACATGCTCCCCCTGGATGTTTTGAGATACATCCAAGAGTTCTCAAGGAGCTAAGCTCAGTAATAGCAAAACCATTATACAGTATTTAATATTCAAGGACTCCATTTCCACAGGCTCAGTACCACAAGATTGGCGTAAAGCAGATGTGGTGCCTATATTTAAAAAGGGAGCTAGATTACAACCGGGAAATTACAGACCTGTAAGCCTGACTTCAATAGTAGGGAAACTACTTGAAGGTTTAATACGGGATAATATTCAGGAATACCTAATGGAAAACAAAATTATTAGTAATAGTCAGCATGGATTTATGAAGGATAGATCTTGCCAAACTAACCTTATTTGTTTCTTTGAGGAGGTAAGTAGGAATTTAGACCAGGGTAATGCAGTTGATGTGGTCTACTTAGATTTTGCAAAGGCTTTTGATACGGTTTCACACAAGAGGTTGGTGTACAAA
>WSYH01005903.1:0-41350 GCA_036426205.1 Ascaphus truei
TTTTTTCAGTGCGGTCGGGGGGTGACCCGACCGTCTCGGTTGCTGCTGACCCAGCTGATTTTATCGACTCCAGTCCCCTTTCTCCGGGACTTGCACGACTGATCCACAGTGCACCAGGGGACTCGGCGGAGCGCTTAGCCGTATCCCCCGGGGGGTCAGCAGATTGGATCGGAATGAACGTCGGCATTGGCCACAAGTATAATGTCCCGCATTGTGGGCAGCGTGCCGCTGTGTTAACAATGCCTCCGGGCAGCCCGCATTGAAGGCAGAGCCCGACCACCGTCTCGGTGTTGGCCACCCTGACTACCAGTACCTCGCCGGGTACCGAGTAGGGCTGGGTGGAGACCATAGTGCCCACAGTGGAGGAGCAGGCCATTCTTTTAGTAGGGACCACTTTCAGTACGGGTCTCTCCAGGTCAGTGGTTCCTCGCGACTGACTGGTAGAAGCTTCTGGGCCAGCCACTTCCTGCTTCGGCTTCTCCTTCCGCTGGCATAGCTGGAACCCGCCCCCAGGGGTTGCAATTATGGGCGGGTCCCACAGGGGAATAGCATGCCCCTTAATTAAGGCCGCGCCTTTCTCAGTCCTGGGGGGTGCGGTCGGCGTTTTCGCGCCAATTTCCTCATCAGAGTGGGATTCTTTGCCCGCGGCTAGTTCCCGCCTTCTCCTGGCAGCCGCCTTTCGTGCAAAATATCCCTCCTTTTTGCACGTTACCTCCGCGGCCGGAACTACTACTTGTAGTGGCGCCGTCTGGATATCAGTCCCTGGGCCCAGTGGGTGCATTCCCACAGGCCATAGTTGAAAGTCACTCCCCCTGGTGGAAATCAGGGGAGGGTCCCATAGACTAAGCGGTTGACTCAGCACAGGGGCCGAGTGAGTCACTGTCCATGAAGGCGCAGCCATAGCTTTTGCGCCATACCCCCCATCAGGGCGGGGCTCTGCTGTTCGCGCCATTCCCGGCCAGCTTTTTGCAAGTCCTGGATCAGCCAATTTCTCTGCGACTGGCCCACGCGGTCTCCCTAGCAAGCGGGAACCGCCATTTTGGGTGGCTTTTAAGCCCGAAATGTCAGTTTGTTTGCTTCCCTCGCTGGGTTCCCCCCCAGTTACACAATGTCCTCACACTCTTCAAGGGTGGCCCCTCGCTGTCCCAGACAGGACAAAAACGGGGAAGCCACAGCCTTCGCTCCACTCCAGAGCAGATTAGTTAAAGACAGCTCAGCGACAGTTTGCTCTTCAGTGGGGCGCACGCCACGGGTGCCCTCCCCATCAGCCTCTGGTCGCCATTTTGGGATCTCCGCACCACGCGGATCCTCTATTCCTTGGGTTGTCACGCTCTCGTACCAATTATCGTACATGGGGCTCCGCTCTGCGGGGCAGCCACCACACCAGTACAATAAAGATTGCTCAGATGCACCACCACATGTGTACCTGATCTAGGCTGGACTCATGTTGCACTACCTCAGGCTAGGCTCACTCTCTCAGTGTCTGCTGTAACTCCTTCCTCCCAGTCTGTGCTCCCTATGGTAAGTGTCTGGAATGGGCTAGAGTACTCTGGCTCTGCCATGCAGTACTTGGGGCGTCTACCTCTCTTGGTCAGCCTAGCGCAGACCCTCTCCAGGATTCCTGACCACGTTAACAGGCTATCTCTTCTGGCGTCCTACCAACTAGCACTACCTCAAAGCGACTCGGTCAGCTATAGCCCGGCTCCAGACCCCTCACTCCCTTCAGGCCCCTAGGTCATCCCTGCGAACTGACAATACCCTGTCAGCCCCTGACCACCCCTAGGTCCGTCCCTACGCAGCACAGAGTGGCAGCAGACGCTCTCCCTGTTTCCCTAGCTAGAGCCTGTCCTGTTGACAGATCTGATCTCAGCAGCTCGCCTCCAAATGTAACGGTGTTTGTGAACCGGCCTGACCCACCCAATCTCACATTGGCCCCTGTGGTCTAACCGGTCCCCATTACAGTGTGATAGTGTCTGGTGGTGCACCTGTTGGCAACAGGACTCCTGAGTCTCCCGCATGATTGTGTGTGGGGAGGACCCGTCCAGACAGGCAGCTGAGGTAGTGTGCTGAGTCCTACCTAGTTCCAGTGCAGCGCCTCCACCTCATCAGGGTCCCTTCGGTCACTTGGGGATGGTCCTGGCGAGGAACTCCTCTGTGGTGCTCCTCTCTGTACAATCATTCCACACATGTACACGAGAGGGTTGGTAATTAAGAGCATTTTTATTGCGTGAGGTGGGCTAACTGCCCCTCGCAGTAGTTTCTCTAGCCACTCATCATCATTCAGTGCTCCCCTTTGAAAGGTGTAATTCTCCTTTAATAGGGATTCCCTATCCCAGCCGGGATGTCTTTACCCTGTGCCAGGTCCCTGGACACAGTCTTCTTACTCAGCTACTATAACATAACTCTACTCTTCTCAGAACTCTGGCAGAACTACTCAGAACTCCTCCTCCACTTAGCAGAACTAACTTTTTGACACAGTGCTGTGCCTTATGTACACTCTGGAAGCTGACACACCTCTGACATCACTAACCATGGAGTCAGAGCCTGTGACCACTCCCATCCATACACAGGGCACCTCACCAGGGTGTGAGGGCAAACCTCCATAATTACTGCTGGCATGCCCACAACTTACCAGGCCTTACTGTCAGCAGGAGAGATGACTGTAGCCATTTTACATGCCCGCTACATATATGTAGCCAGGTCCCCCTCTGCCTGTCTCCCCCCCCCCTCACCTTGCTGGCGATCGCGGGTGCCGCCGAGTCCAATGGCGGTCCCGTCAGCCGGTCGCAAGAGTGGGGGCGGTTAGGATCCTGTGTGGGGGTTGCCGGGGACGCGTGCGGCCAGTTGCTAGGGCCGCGATCGCGTTGCGAGGACTCCCGGCGCTCCCGAAGCAGGGCGCCAGGGCACCGCCATCTTCATTGTGGTCGTGCATGCGCAATGGGGTTCCTGACACAGTGGCTAGCATGGAAGTTCGCGCATGCGCAGTTGCAGCGCGCGAAACGCCACCAATGAGGAGAGGGCTCCAGTTAGGGACTACAGGTCCCATGAGCATTAGTGGACCCCACGTGACGCCAGGGAGCCAATAGGGCTGCAGCATCTCCCTGCAGGGGAGATTAGATACATTTTTGCGGGGTTTTGCAGCAAGGCTTTCGGTGTCAGGAGCAGCTAGGGGAAGGAGGTAGGGTGCAGGATTCAGTGACTCCCTGCACTAGGCCAGCAGCCCCCTAGGCCCCAGATAGCCCTGAGCCACCTAGTAGCTTGATTGTTGTAGGGACAAGCCCCAGGTTAGGGACCCTGCCCCCTTACTATCCAGCGCCAGTTAGGGACACAGCGGACGCTGCGCTTCCTTCCAGAGGCTTGGGATCAAGCCTGCTCAGCAGAGAGAGCGGAGCCGCACCAAGGGTGGACCGCCCTCACAGATCTTCTCACCGGAGGAACTGGACATCACTCTAAAGCTCGTCTGATCCTTTGTGAAGAGTCTTTAACGCCCATGTGCCGTCGCACTGGGCAGGTAACGTTACGCACGTGCACACACGAGAGTACTCTCATATAGTAGCAGCGCTGACCATGGGACAAGGGGGGTTATTCTGTGGACACGGTGTGGGGGTACACGGTGGTGGGTGTGGAGATTATGAAATATCCTTATGCAGTGCTAACCTTTAATGTGTTTAGTAAATGTTATTCTCCTGACGAAGCCGGAAGCAGTCACAAATTGTGGGCTGGGCAAAACGCGTTGAGTGAAGATTCTTGAACCAGTGGAGGACCCGTAGTTCTTGCCGCACCTCAGAGCCGTGACGTCAGACGCCTACCGGGATGCAAAGCTGACAGGGAAGCTGCGACTTAACACTGCAGACGGAGGACACTTGGATGATCCAGGGGAAGGCGGTGAGAGCGGTGACTGATCCACAACACACTAAGTTTGTGTAACATGCCTGATTTTATCTAGCACATTGTAAGTGCACATTTTATATTTGTTTTTTATATAAAGTACATTACCCACATGATCGCGCTATGTAGTGCTTTTCCCATTCCTTTGCATACCGTTCCGCCCTACTGAGGGTAAAAGCCTAGAGGGAGAACCACACACCATCATCATCACGAGGGTTGCAGCCCAAACTGCAAGAGGCCTTTTTATCTCTATCATCTTGTAACTAGGAACACCATAGAGCCAAGACTTCTATCAATATCTCACCCATTGTTAATACATCTGCACTTAAATTTGCACTATTTTCTTCTTTCTTATTTCCCATATATGCTCCTCCTGGATTGTATGAGATCAAATCAGACTTATTGGAACCCGTGAAACAGGTCCCACCAGAGGGTTTGAGCAGGGTTATAATTTACGTTAATATTATTTGGCACATATGGTATATTGCACTAATTAGTTGCACTTATAATTGTTCACATTATCTGAGTTGTTTGCGCCTTAATTCACTTTAAATCACCATATATGCAGTAAAGCCTGTTCTGTTTTACAACTGTTTGCTTAACGTGATTTTTTCCTGTGAGGGCCTCCTCCCACTCCGTTGGGATCCCTCCCAGGTGGAGGCGTTGCACCATGAGATCGTATTATATGTATGTACCCCAGGCTTCCCGAGCGGCGGCTTAGGCTCCTGAGAGCCACACAGGTTACACAGCAGATAGTAGCGTCTGTTAACACATGGAATGACCGTTACACTATGTATGGTATATTATTTTTTATAGTATATATATATATATATATATATATATCATATTATATACATATACATAATACATATATATATATATTATATATTATCTATATGATATGTATTGTATATCTATATATAAGAGATATAATAATATAATATATAATATATATAACTACATACATACACATACAGTGGTGTGAAAAAGAAAGTACACCCTCTTTGAATTCTATGGTTTTACATACTGTATCAGGACATAATAACAATCCTTCCAGTTCCTTAGCAGGTCTTAAAATTAGGTAAATACAACCTCAGATGAACAACAACAAATGACATATTACACAGTGTCATGATTTATTTAACAAAAATAAAGCCAAAATGGAGAAGCCACGTGTCTGCCTCACAAGCCGGATACCGACTACCGTGTACCGTGTGATACAGCTCCGGCTCTACCTCATAGCTCAGGTTTAACCTCACAGAAAACCGTCACTGGAGAGGGTAAGCAAGATTTTCATCTAACTTATATGTTGGCAAAAACATGATGATTACCCCATGTGACGTGTCGTTAGTGAGTGAAGGAGGAGAAGCCGGGAAGACGTTGTATATGAACAGCAGCATGTAGAGGAATAAACCTCAATGTTCGGCGCTACTAGCCCAATAGACAAGCGTGCGTCATGCAGAGGCATCGGTACTCTGATAAAGCGCCCCTGGCGAGAAACGCGTTAGAGGTTTCTCTTTTTAATTAGGTTATGTTTCAATAAAAGTTTTTTGTTATTTTTTTATTGGCCTCCAGTTCCCCACTTTTTGCTGTGCTCTCAGTTTTTTTCTTCTACGTTGTATATGAACATACCACTCCAGTCCCCACCACCCAGAAGATCGTCACTGTGGATGGTAATGAGGATTGTGACAGTATAATTATTGGCAGAGACACTATATGCCATATGAGATGGTTCTGTGTATTATAAGTGTAGCCCTCCTACCCCCACCCTAAGTGAGATCTAGGTGGGCAGGTAAATTCAATTAGAAATTCAATCACACAAAATATAAAAAATAATGCAGCAAAATGACAAAGAATTACATCCACATAATAAACAGAAATAGAAAAAATCATACTCAATACAAAGCAAGCAATTACTTAAAAAGGCATTGGCTAATAATGTATTCATCTGTACCAGGGGTACAGATAAATACATTATCAGTCAATGGACAATAAAAAACATAAAAAAATACATATTCAATGGAGAAACCTGTAAAAATAATACATTTACATACATTCATTATTTTACTTACCTTTAGAAGCGTTGGCCCTCCGACTCCCGGGGAATCAGGAAGCTCACGTACCGCCAAGGCCTGAAACTCCATCCAATGCCATCCGGCATGAAGATCAAGACAGAAGATTAGAAAATAAAGAAATAATTACAGAAAAGATAGAAGAAGCGAATTGAAGATAAACGAAAGAATAATTGGGTTACCTAACGAAGACACGATTCGAAACGCATAAGGTGAAGTTTTGGAGAGAGAGGATCAACTACGGATCAATGCTGTAGTCGTGTTTTCCTTGCTGTGAGAGCACTTGGGTCGCTGGTAGACGGTAGAATGGAGAAATCTCTACACGAGTGCCATATCCTCTGCGAGTACCATACAATGGAGCCAGAGGCAGATCTCACGAGACACGAACTGGGCAACACCACATGCCGCGGAAGCGGTGGTGTGGGAGGACAAGCCGGATATTGAGTACCGTGTACCGTGTGATACAGCTCCGGCTCTACCTCATAGCTCCGGTTCAACCTCACGGAAAACCGTCACTGGAGAGGGTAAGCAAGATTTTCATCTAACATATGTTGGCAAAAACATGGTGATAACCCCACGTGACGTGTAGTTAGTGAGTGAAGGAGGAGAAGCCGGGAAGACTTTGTATATGAACATAACACTCCAGTCCCCACCACCCAGAAGATTGTCACTGTAGATGGTAAGGAGGATTGTGACAGTATAATTGCTGGCAGAGACACTATATGTCATATGAGTTAGTCCTGTGTATTATAATCGGATACAGAGATACACATATATTGACTGTGATTTTCAGCATTATTGGATCCTATAGAGAACTCTATCCCTCGTTTTTTGCATACTATTTGCATTTTTTTATAGCTTAGAGGAACTTTTTCAAGCTAATTATATGTTTTAATAAAATGACTATACTTTTTATTGTTGCATGACCTATCTCTGACTCACATTGGAATAGGAGGATTTTTTACAAGTCTATAGGATTGCATGGTGATTCCTGAGTGAAATATTTAAGTTCCTGTGGAAGTGGTGAAAGATTGGACCAACACGCAAGTACCATATCCCTTGAAGTGCATCGCAAGTGGCCCTTGTATCTTCACACTTCAACTACATGAGCAATTCCATCCATATCTAATTCTCCAGTTGTAAGTGCTTTCTTATTTTATATAATTCATTTACACAGATACACTACCTTCTGTACTGCTTTTCCCTTCCTTCCCTCTTGTTTTTATCTTTGCGCTTAGGTAATCTACGCTATCCTCATTTTCTCGACCGTAGTGGGGTCGTGGACCTCATTGGCAGCATTATAAACTAGGGAAAGTTAGAGACTGGTAGTACCTCCCGCAGTGTACTATATTGTGGTGTGTATATATATTTCACATTTATCATTTGTTTAAAATTAGAATTTTGTTGCGCTTATTGTTCTTTCACACACATATATATACACACCACACACACACACACACACACACACACACACACACACACACACACACACACACACACACACACACACACACACACACACACACACACACACACACATATATATTCTATATACTATAACTTCCTGCATCATCTGGTCTCGTTATGATAGAGTTATGTATTTCCAAATAAGATAAGAAAAGAAACCAGATATGCATAAACTTAGAGTGTTTTTGTCGAAAAGAATAAGTAATGCTCTCTAAAGCACATATCTCCTATGCTCTAGTCAACCCTTGTGTCCTATTTGGTGCCCATACTGTACATTCTTCCAGTTAGAAGCAATGCACAATCTGGCGGCTAATAGTAAATGTGTGATTAGAAAACTGGAGTTAGATTTAAGGACTTTTTATCCACATCTACTGCACCCAACAAAACCACTACAGGATCCAACTGCATACTAAAACCAGTCATTTCCTTTATGACTTCCAAAACTTGTATCCAAAAGGTTTGTATTTTAGAGCAAGACTATAATATGTTAAAAAATTAACCTTCCATGGAACAGTTACGCCAACATCTATCTGAGACTATAGAATATATTTGTTATAATCAGGAGGTTACCAAATACAAAAGAAATAGAACCTTATCGGAATTGTCCCTATGAAGAGTACAAATGGATGACGAAAATGCTCTAAACCATATTTAAGACCATTGAGTATCAGAAATTGTATGCCCCACATCTCTTTCAAAAGCTGAAAAGTACTTGGGTTGTTTGTTACTATAGATGCGACTAAGTATATTGTAGATACTTGATATAAGATTTGAAATTCTTTCAAAACTAAGGCTGTCTCACATTTTAATCTGGTCTGTAACTGTTATATAAGCCTATAATATACATCTTCTCTAACTGTGCATACAATGTATTGTATATAATGTATACCCTGTTCATTTATGTAACTGTATGTAGCCCTGGTAAGATTAGGGGCTATATTTCTATCCTCCTCCTGGTATAATTCCTGTTAAGGGCAGGTTGCCAGGAGTTATCATGGGTTTTTTCCACTTCTGACACTGTGCTGAGTAAGTGAAGGTAGGTCACTTGACTCTGTGTCCAATCAAGAGGCACAGGGGCGGTACCTATTGGAAGTTACAAAGAGCACTGTCACTTCCTATTTAGTGTGTCAGACAGTGTGTGTCTAGTGTGACAAGTAGTGAGTTAGTTAGGTAAGCAGCCTATGAGTAGAGCTGATAGAAGGTAGTGAGGTGGACCAAATACCTCTTACCCTGCATAGGGGGTAAGGGAAGAGCTAGCCCCACTCTCTCTGGCCCTGAGTCCAGAGTGGGGGCAGGGACCATCACAAAGGAGAACAGCTAGTGGACATTGTATATCAACTGTACCTGTCTGCTGCTGCTGGAGACTGAATAAAGGAGTCTGCTGTTAAAAGGATCATTGTGTGAGACTGGAATATCTCATCCCTGGGAGGGGGATTTCTGTGGTAGGGATTCCACCCCGCATTCCTGGGGCTTACTACAGATGGAGGCGCTGCACCATTGAAGAACGAAGGCATCCACCCCAGTAACCTGTCCTGTTGTTCCCCCATGACACCGCGGGTGACTCAGGCCCTCCTGTTGCCAGCAGGTATGCACCACACAGAGACATGTAGTCAGACCACAGAACACCTTAGCGGACGATCTGCGATTGGGTGGGGGTCTATGGGTTACATGTATTTGTAACCATGTATTATTTGTCATATTAACTATGCCCAGGACATACTTGAAAACGAGAGGTAACTCTCAATGTATTACTTCCTGGTAAAACATTTTATAAATAAATAAATAAATAAGTAGATGCAGAAAGAGTAATGCTATCCTCAAAAAGTGTAGTTTCTTGTATTGCAGCTTTCTTAATATTTGGTTGTGATATCAAATGTAAAATTTGAAAGTACTGAAATCTACTATTTTCTTCAAAATGAAAAAGATTTCATCTGATTCTGGTAATAAAAATTGGACACTTTATGGCACCCTCCAGACTCCCATGGGTCATACAACTCTGAGACCAATGCAGGGAGTAAATTCTGGATTTTGCATTATTGGAGTCAGAGGTGAAGGAAAAGAAGATCATTTGAATTTCCTGAATGTTGAGTCCCATATTCCCAGAGTAAAGCCAATTATAGGATCTTTATATAATTCCTTAGGTCTATTTTTTTTATGTAACCAAATAATCTTATGTAAAGGAATTTTAGTGATGGCATTCTTTATATCTACCCATTGTTGGATACCAGCACATGCATACCAATCCCTAAGAGTTCTTAAATGGGATGCTAAATAATAATTATGCATATCTGACAACCTAATCCTCCCTCCCCTTTTTTTCCAAAATTAAACGTGTTAGCTACCCGAGGAGGTTTATGATCCCATACAAACTTCATTATTTTAGATTGAACCAAATCTAAGATGCTTTTAGGAATATTCACAGGTAAAGCTTGAAAAAGATATAACAGTCTTTGTAAAATATTAATCTTTGTATTTATAATCCTGCCAATCCAAAGAATCTCATAAGAATGCCACTGTAGAAGATCCTTTTATATATCTTTAAGAAGATTTGGAAGGTTATGTTTATATAAAGTATTGTAAGAGTTGGTAATGTGAGTACCCAAATATTTCAAATACATTTTTGCCCATATAGCCTGGGTCAACCTGGTCCCCTGTTTGTCCCTTTACCTTTCCATAGGAGTATAGCAGCAAGAGAACTGCAAGTTCCAACAGGCTCAGAGGCTGGAGTCCACATGTTGCCAGGCAACCAATAGGGTTGAGAGATTATGGCAGTTGGGATTTTGACAGTTAAGGAGACTGGGAGTTGGAGCCAGGGCAGACAAGGGGAAGGGAGGGTCTGAGTGTCAGTGGCACTCAGACAAGGCTAGAAACTCCCCTTAGCTCCCAGAAAGGTGCCAATCACGTGAAGCGGGTGACTGCTGCAGGGAAGGCCCTGTCTACACATTGGACCTCTCCATAGTAGAGGTTCTGGGTACACGTAGGATCAGGTATCTGATAACGCCAGGATATACTGAAATAGCTACCACCACAGTTAATTCAATTGTATAACTGTGGTACACACTATAGATTCGATAGCTATTTTCATTTCCAGTAATAGCATTCAGATTCAGCATACTGACGTCTCCTTTCATTTTTAATTTATTTTAATTATTTTGGTTCATTGTTTACCTCACTATACCTATATTTTAATTAATGTGTTAATAAAAGTTATATTTTAATTTGATAAGGGTGTTTCTCCTGTGCGACACACTTGGGAGATCTTTCTACCTTTGTTCATGTTGGGATCTACCTGATAGGTAGGAATGAAACCAGTGTAGCCATGCATAATAATGACTGCATACATCTTCCCTGTTGGCAGTAGCAGGTGCACCACCACACACGACCTTGTAATGGGGACCGGTTAGACCACACGGGCCAATGTGAGATTGGGTGGGTCAGGCAAGGGGTGTCCAGCCGTTACATTTGGAGGCGCTGCTGAGATACCTGTTAACAGGACAGGCTTTTGCTAGGCACACAATAGGAAACAGGGAGAGTGTCTGCTGCCACTTTGTGCTGTGTGGGACGGAGCCAGGGGTAGTCGGAGAGCTGCTGGAGCTGCAGGCCGCACAGACGCCTTGGGATCCGTTAGGGGTTAGTGAGTCTGGAGCAGGGGGCTATTGCTGTTCTAGTCGCCTTGAGGTAGCGCTAGCGGGGGACGCCGGAAGGGGTAAACTGGTAACGTAGGGCAGGAATTCTGGAAGGGTCCGCACTAGGCTAGCCAACAGTAGGTCAACGCCCAAAGTACTGCATGGAAGAAGAAGGAAGAGCGAGTCCAGAGCCAGACTGGATCGCGCAGCAGACGGGCGTTGCCGGATGTCCTCGTGGAGGAAGAGATCCCGATTGGGGATCCAACCCAAGATGGCGTCGAAGCACGTGCGTGCGCGGAGGAGATTCCGGATGACCAGAGCGGCATCGAGTGGGAGGTGCTAGCGCCTCTGCGGTCGAGCAGCGGAAGTCGATCCCCTACTACCAGGGGGAGCGGGCGTTCGAGTCGGAGAGCAAGAAGCCCAGCTGCTGGAGTCAAGAAAGGACTTTGTGGCGAAGTCAAGGCAGGTATTGCTGGAGAGCAGGTCGTAACCCTGTCAATACCTACAGTTCGGTCCCGTCCCTCAACCCCGTCCACTCCCAAAGTTAGCCCCAAGGCCCTAGTTAAAGCCCCTGTCCCCGTCACCCCGTCATTCGGGTCCACTTCTAGTTTGGGGGTGTCAGGGGATTCCCGGGGTCCTATCCAAGAACGGACTGGAAGCCTGGAATGGGGAACGTCCGATGATGGATCGGAGGGTGGAGGGAGGATTTCTCGACGTGGGTCGATGGCCAGCGAGAGTTATAGTGCGCTGGGTCTGGAGGGCGGACACTGGTCACAGAGTAAGAGCCAAGTGGGGCGATCTGAGGGTACGTCCGGGGTATCTTCGGGTGGGCCTGATGAGGAGTCGATAGAGGAGTCGATAGAACCTAGCTCTGAAGAACGGAAGGAGACTAGGTGGTGGGCCCCGTTGTACGAGGGGTATGTCGCTTGGTTCGACCGCACCCGATTTATCCTAGAAAGGGAGGGAGTGGTTGATCACTGGTGGGCTGCCGGTGACTTTGATGACGAGGCATATCTTAGAGCCCTAAGGGTAAGGTGGGACCGCATCCGGGCAGGCCTTATTACTCCACGGGGATCCGAGGGGTTGGATGACCCGGTAGAGGCCGATGAGCCCCTATCATGGGTGCTGCCTGGGTCGGCTGGCAGAAGTAAGTTGACCAGGACTTGCCGAGCTGAACGGGTTAGTGTGGCTCAATACAGAAGGTCGCATGGGCTTGATTATCCCTATGTCCCGGAACCTCTCATGAGAGAGATAGAGGAGAATAGAGAAAGGTGGCTTAAAACCGATATTCAGCAATATATCGTAGATAAAGGGGGAGCCATTAAAGGAATTCAGGCTGAGCAGAGGGTGTCCCAACTTATGCGGGTCTGGAAGATAGGACGCAGTGTGTACATGCACAAAGTGGTATATTGCAATGAGCGAGGGTTACCACGGGAATACAGCGTGACTGTGCATGATGCCGCGGGGCGGGAGGTGAAGAAGCCAGACCCTCGACATTATTATTGAGTCCCAGAATATAGTGGTCTGCTGTTTCTTTAGCGCTCCCTGCTGGTCAGTGAGTGAGATGTGCTTACATTATTATGACAATGTGATAATGTTTGCTATGTTATTTGTGTGTTCTTTTGCAGTGTTTCCTGGCGCAAGGTACACCAAATTTAAGTCCCAGCCGGGACGGTGGGTATTAACCAGGGGGAGTATGTAGCCATGCATAATAATGACTGCATACATCTTCCCTGTTGGCAGTAAGTCCTGGTAAGTACAGGCCTGCCAACAGTAGTTATGGAGGTTTTCCCTCACACCCTGGTGTGGTGCCCTGTGTAAGGAAGGGAGTGGCTGTATGCTCTGAGTCCCTGGATAGTGACATCAGAGATGCGCCTGCCCCCTGAGGTATAAAGGGCACAGCATTGTCAGTTTGCTAATTGTTGGCCAGCAGTTGTGTGAAGCAGCTGGTAAAATGTATGCTCCTGCATAAGGGATTGGAGGAATACTTTTGTGACCCTAGTGCTGTAACTAGCGGTAGCAGAGTGACCAATTAAGTCTGTCTAAGCCACACTGTGTCCAGGGATCTGGCGCAGGGGTGATATCCCTAGGAGAAAGGGAATCCCACTTCAATACGGGAGGGCGTACCTGGCAAAGGGACAGCACGACGAGATGTGCGGCTAGAGCCGGCAGCTGCATGGGGCAGTCTGCTACATCCCAAACCACAATAAAGATGCCATGTTCAAAGATACCCCCGCTGTGTGAGTGTGAGATTACTCTGCAGTGGCAGTCACCACCGAGAAGGAGTTCCTCACCAGGACCATCTCCCTGCGGAAGCATAGATCCTGATGAGGTGGAGGCGCTGCACATGAAGTAAGTTGGACTCGTAACCACTACCTCAGATACCTGTCCTGCTGCCATCCTCTATAACACCAAGCGGGAGACTCAGGAGTCCTGTTACTAGCAGGTGCACCACCACACACGACCTTGTAATGGGGACCGGTTAGACTACACGGGCCAATGTGAGATTGGGTGGGTCAGGCAAGGGGGGTCCAGCCGTTACACCAGTTTAAAGCATGCTTCCCTATTCCAGAGCTCTGGAGTTTGTTTAGAAAGATAACATGATCAAGAGTATCAAAAGCCTTTGCAAAAACTAGGAATATTGCACCAGTGAGTTATCCCAGTTCCATTCCACACTGGATCTCATTGCAAACTTTTAGCAGGGTAGTTACCGGGTTTGGGGCGAAAGCCAGATTGGATTTGGCTAGGGAAATTTGCCTTGGTATAGTAATCGCTTAATTGGGTGTGAACACATTTTTCTATGACTTTGGATAGTATAGGGAGAAGAGAGATTGGCCTGTAGTTTGAGACAGTGTTTTTGTCCCCACTTTTGAAGATTGGGACAACTTTGGCAGTTTACCAGGTGTAGCCCTTTTTCTGAACCCTCCCAAAGGAACTACTGGTCACTGTACAACACCTGCGGCTCCAGGAGATCTGAGCCTCCGCTAGCTGGGAGCCTGGGGTAACACTCATACACTTACTTAGCGCAGCGCCTCCACTTATCCAGGATCCCCGTGATCTGAGATTCCCCTGGGCAAGAAACATACAACACCATATGATTGTAACTGGTTTTACTAATAATAATGCACGGTAGCAATAACACAACATGTACACTTATACTCTAACGGTATAACCTTAACGTGTAACCTTAGTGGCTCGGCCACTCTCATCAGGAGCAACGTCTCCGTCCCCTCACCGCGTGCCCCACACACCGTGTCCATATATATTAATGTGATGGTATAGGCTCAGTTCTTTAACCACTCGCTCAGTGTTCCTAAAGAGTTTAGCCTAGGGCGGGATCAGCGCCTGTTGACCGGTGTTGGTGCACTTGTTGTTATAGTACCTGCCGGTCACGGCGGTGACCGGTACCTCTTCGCAAAGGGTCAGATGAATCAGCGGTCTGTCTCCTGGGTCTCAATGTCCAGCCGTCTGGTCCCAGACGACTCACCAGCAGACCTGCTCCGCACGCTTGTCCATTTGTACCTAGCTGGTACTCAGTAAGGGTGATGCACGCTACTACTATAGGCCGTCCCTGCAGCACAGCAACCTTTGGTGTCCTAGGGGCCTACGGGATAGCCTGTCCTATGCAGGTGGGTCACTGAACCCCTGCACCCACACTACCTCTCTCTTCACCTCCCGGATCCCCTCTGACTACTTCTCCCTAACCTCTGCAGCAAATACACTGCACTCACACTGAACCTGCAGCAACCCACTGCACTCACTCGGTACCTGCAGCAACCGCACTGCACACACACAACCTGCAGCAACCCACTGCACTCACACGGTACCTGCAGCAACCGCACTGCACACACACACTGTGCCTACTTGTCAGCGCTCACAGCACTACCAGCCGTGACACTGACAAGACTGCACACTCACACCTAAGGGCAGAGTCCCTAACCTAGGGGCCGTCCCTCAGTACCTACCCACTACCCTGGTGGGGATTGGGGCCTGCCTGGGATCTGGGGAACTACCTTACCTGGTGTAGGAGCCACTTGCTCCCTACACCCTTCCTTCCCCTTCCTGCTCCCAGCATAAACTGCCAAACGTGGTCCCCGCAACATTGTAGCCTTCCTATGCAGGTGAAGCGGCAAAACCCTATTTGCTGGCTGGCTGCACGTGATTTGGGTGAAAGGGCAATCCCCAGAGGCTGCTGGGAATTGTAGTCCACTCAGGACCTCTTTAGCATTGGGACCGCGTGCGCTACCCTTACTGCGCCTGCGCGATCCTGTAATGGCTACCGCGGTGGTTGTATGCATGTGCGACCTCACGCCAACCTTAACATTGCTGCCAGCACTCCTGGCACTGTACAGCGCGTGCGCGGCTACACTGCACGACCGCGAGCAGACACAATGGCGGCCCCCACTAGCTGGGTGCGCTGCAGAGCTTCGGAGCGCTCCCTGCTCCGGCCCCCACCTTCTTGGCGTGCCGGCGGTTCCGTCGCTGCCTCCGGCGACACCCGCGATCGCTCGGCACGCTACAGAGGGGGTCTCTGGAGGCAAAATAAGACAGGGGCAACACAGGTCTTAGGGATATGACCTGCAGACAGGATAGAGTTGAGTATGGAAGCAATTGGTTTGGCAATGGCTGGGGCACCAAGTCTTAGAAACTTAAATTGCAGTACTGTAAGTCAGGTCCACATTGGCTGCTAAGTTTTAATTTGAGGAGCGCTTGTGTAAACTCCTCTTTGGATACTGGGACAATTTGAAAATTGTGGGCAGAGTTGGGAGAAGGTTGGGCTATAGGGGTACTCCCAGAATGAGGTTCATGTATGTAGTTCGGGTTACATGTAGTTCAGGTTACGGAGATACGTGGCCAAAACCCTGCTCCCCAATCAGATGATAAGATGTCAAAGTTATTTCTTCTTTATGCTAAAAGAATTTCCATCCCCAAATTCAACATCTTGTATTTTTTTTGTGAGGAAAAGTCACCTTAAAAGTCACCTTAAATCAAATGCAGCGTCAGAGGGAGCTTCCATGGAAGCCTCGGCAAGCAGCAGCCTTCTCCTAAGCAGCTATCTTGGAATCTTGAGAGGCTTTTCAATCAAATGGTCTCATTTAGAATAGACTAAGGAGCCCACCGTTTTATTTTTTGAACTCCAACTAAGGGTCCCACATGTTTTTAAACGTACCTATAGAGGCCTGTGTAATGTCGCTTAGTCTTTCCATTGTGTATGTTTTACATACCTTCGCTATCCATTTCTCTAGATTGTGGGTAGCTACCGTACCTGCTTCCATAACACCGTAATGGCACTGTAAGAGATGTGTGCAGAGGTATGCTAATAGAGACCGATTTTGGTGAAATTATAACCTGGCTTTATAGAGCCTGATTCTTTAAACTCTATACAGCATGCAAAAACAACATAAACACGTACTCCATTTTGGAGAATAACTAGAAAGTATATGCCCTAAGTATCTGTGGCTGGCTGGATAAGCCAGTTCCCAGTCCCAAAACATATACTATATTTCTCAAGGAGCAATGTATAAGAAAGTCTGATCTGGTTCTCCAGGTGCAGGCTTTGCAGTCCAGCCATTCCCAGGAATATCAGTCTGGTCTTTCCGTTGTGTGCTAAGGAAATCTTTGTGTCCAGGCATAGAGGTCTGGTCCCCTTGTGTCAACACACAGTCCTCCTGTGTTCTCATCATCATTGTGTGCTAAGGAAAATCATTGTGTGCTAAGGAAAATCTCTATCTCTGTTTCTCACATGAGGATTTTTCTCAGAGCTCTCATTAGCCAGCTGGAGCCTGGCTAATCGAGTGGCTGCAATTAACCAGCTCCCTGCTGGATTGAGAGATGTGAGGCAGCTTTCTTTAAACAGGGATAATTCCCGTTTACAGGCACTTATTGACGTTTTTAACAAATGGAGAATCAGAAATGCAGTCTCCGAAAAAAATTTAAAATGAGGACATTCCCACCAGATGTATAATAGAGTGTCCTTCTTTCTACACCTCCTCCAACACCTATCAGTGACCTTCGGAAACATAACTTTCAGTCTAGCCAGTGTATAATACCACCTAAAGACTACTGTATCTTGTAAACAATTGCAAAAGTTCTTATTGAAATTTATGAGGAATATGTTATGTACTATCTTGTCCCATTCTGATAAATCTACGCTACTGTTGAAGTCTATTTCTCACAATTGACGGAGCGCATGGCGTCGCGCATGCCTGCTGCACAGGCGATCCATTGCCTGGCAGGGGAGACGCAACGGGGATGCGTGCTCGGTATGTCACGTTACCAGTTTGCCCTCACTGGCTGAACCGCTCATGTGACCAGCCCGTTGCACGACAAAATCAAATTATTTTGCCTGCATGCAGGGTCACGCTTCAGGCTCTATGGCCTTCCTCATTTGTTCGCGCCACGCAGACTATGGACGTGGACTTGGAAGCCTGCCAAGTTGTTTCCAGAGGCCCCTAATGTCTAAAGATTGATGCAAATGGTGTGGGTATTCTTAACAGCAAGACGTTTTGCTCATAGTTGGATATATAACTGAGTAATAATAATAATATTGTCTATACCGCCACAACTCGGTATTCACCCAAATATATTTGATCTGAAAGTGGTTGAAGGGTAAAATTTTGTCTATGAAATTATATCTCCTATTCTGACAATCTCAGCAACCCCTGGGATCATTGTATCATTGCTGGGGGAAAATCTGGATTGCAGATAGGTGTCAAAGGGAACAGGAATGTGGGGATATAATGTGAGACAGTCACTTTATCCCATACCTAGAGTAAACCTTCCCTTAAAGGAGGATCATATAGAATCTTAGGCCTGCTTAATCTTTCACATACAGTTTAATTGCACATGAAATTCATGGCATGCCTCTATTTCTAATTGCACCCATAGTTTGTATTTATTATTTGTATGCCATTCTAATATGTACGTTAGTTGGTTCGTTACATAGTACTTCTGGAAATCTGGAATACTCAGATCCCCTTTTTGTCTAATCTTGTATAAGAGAGATGTTTTCAATGTCGTCCATTTTCTCTGCCAGATAAACGTCTTATTCAATGCCTATAATGTATCTAAAAAAGTGTTTTGCTAACTTTATAGAGTAGGTATAAACCCTTTTCCCCCACCCCTTTTTTTTACCAGGGGAGTGTCCCAGGTCTTAGCCCCGGTAGTGGGCAGTACCTAGGCCTTGGGCACACCCTCCTGGCACTCTAGGGAGCTGTTTCCTGCAGCAAGGGCATAGATTAACCTTAATATTGCCTGTGCTGGTACCAGGATTTATGTGTTAGGCAGGGAAATTAGTAGTCCAGGGGATACCTGGCTACATGCTCCCCCTAGTGGAACTCTCACATCCCCGCTGAGCCACCCAATTTATAGACCATCCGTAAATTGGAGAACAGGAAACACAACTTTGAAAATATTGCATAACATTGAATAACAGATCCTCCCTACACTGAAGAATCTACTGTATACACCTCGCTAGTAGTGCTTTAGATCAGGTTTGCGAACCTTCCTGCCCTCACTATCCAGTACTGGCACCGAATAGCAACACTTCTGGCCCCTCTCTGAGATATACTCAACTGTGTCCAAATAAATGTTCCTGCCTACCTTCCATATGCTCATTAGGTAGGACACTTTTTCTTCATTGTAATAGTATGCTACTGTGCAGCGGGCAGCTGGGTAATCTAACACGGACTCTCTGAGCAATTCCTCCCTATTGGCCTTTGCCTCTCTCAGGAACATAAGTGTAATCGTAACCGTGTGAATTCCTATAATGTTAGACCACTATACGATCCATTCTGCTATTAATTAAGTTCTGCCAAAAGGCTTGCCCTGGGAGTACCGCAAATAGTGGCTCTGTAGATAGGGTTTCTTTCTTCACCACCTCCAGGCCTGAAGGGGATATCATCCCTAGTCTGATGTCTCTACTCCGATCCCTAAGGATCTCTGCTGTTTCTTCAGGGGTAAACTCTCCCTCTTCCCACCAGTGGTCCACTGTGCTACCTTGCATTAACAGACATCTAGTCCTATTTATGTGTGTCACATATCCTTGAAACATTGGATCCCACATGGTACTACCTTCTTCATACTAGAGCTAGGTATTTCATTCATCCCGCATTGAACCCACAGTAGATGGTGGTCTAGAACTACCAGATTTACAAGATCCTTCCCTTGAAGACATAGTGGAATCTGACATCCCACCCCTAGGCACATCATCATCAAATCCCTCCCACACCCCATTGTCCTGGGTAAGTTTAGGTAAATGATCAGTGTCCTGGGTAATGCTTGGTGAGGCCTTAATATCAGAATCGTATCCCTACTGCACCGACACACTTTATTAGAGCAAATACCCGGTATGTACCTGGCAGATACCTGGAATGCGCCGCTCCTCACCTCTGACAAGCCCCGTTGCATTTGCCTTCCCAGCCTGGGTTCATGCCTGGCTGATGGGCGGCTGATCTGTTAAATGATAATGATTAGGATTTAATAGGCTGCAATGCTTCGCGTGTCTACCAGATGGCATAAATTCATGAATTGTAATGCAGTATATATATATGTACTGTGCAGTATTGCAGCCAGCGGGAATAAAATGCTTCAATCCCTGCCGGAAAATAACTCAATGCACTCGGGCAGAAAACAGTCACAAACCTCAATACACCCGGGTATACCCGAATTCGTGGGACTAGCCGAGCTCGAATAAAGTGTGTCGCCAGTGTATGACTTAGGCGTCTGGCGCCTACGTCGGCCCATCACTGCAAGTACCTTGTGGTGATCAGGGTCCTTAGGGGCCTTACGATCTCTGGGCTTGCCGTGGGCACGGCACTGCTGTAAGAAGCGGTAAGCCTCGACCTTACTCCCCTGGAGCTCAGGTCACGACTTTCGTATCCGACCTGGTGGCCAAAGTCAGGATGACGACTTCCGGTTGCACCGGAAGGGTGACAGCATCAACTGGAAAAGAAGTACCACCGGTACATCTAAGATGGTTGCCACCACAGGAACCAGCTGGGCCAAAACACCATCGTCGTTCATGGGGCTGTGGTCATCGCAGGAACCTGTGGATCAGATGTATCCTCACCGCTCTGCTGGGCTGATGTCATCTCGTGGGCCTCCCGGCCAGAAGCAAGCACCTCTGACACCTTCGAAGATCCTCCGTGGCATCGGACGTCTTCTGCTCGGATGGGGTCACCTGCGATGACATCACAGATGGTTGGCAAAGCTCCCTCTCGCACTGGGCGGCCGTTCTCACCACACCCGGTACTCCAGCTTCGATCTCCAGCTGTCACTCCTGTATGCCCGCAGACCTGGCAAGACCCCAGTACTGAGGTGGGAAAGGTATTACACCACACACCCACAGCAGTGGGAGCAAGCCCGGAGTGTGGTATAGCATTGCTGGGCCTGTAGAAAGAGTGGTAGCGATACTTGCAACGTCTTTAGGAGTATGCGTAGGGATAGTCGTGTCCGTGTGCCAATGTCCAAGGGGTCCAGAGAGTAGAGTCGTCGGGGTACAAAGCCATGTCCAAGGGTTCCAGAGAGCAGCATAGTTGAGAGCGTAGCATGGTTCAAAGGGGTACAGAGAGCAGAGTAGTCCAGAACAAGCAAGGGTCAAAGCCAGGGAAATCCAAAGGTGAACACAGGAGCAGGATACAGCAGGGACACAGAGGGAGCACAGCATAGGTCAGTACACAGGGAAACAGGAACTATGCAGAGCGAGGAAGAAGTGGACAGACAGGGATTATAAAGGAAGGTGCACCAATGACAGAGAGGGGAGGAGCAGAGAGAAAAGTGGGAGAAGATAGAGATAGATCAGGGAGAAGAGAGGAGGAGACAGAAGGGGCAGTCAGGGGAGTGACCAGTAGGGATTGGGAGGAGGAGTCAGGATCGTGGCAGGGCAGAGAAGAGGAGCGTGTGAGCGTGCCCTCTGTAAGTTGAGGGTGCGCGCGCACAGGCTGCGAGAGCAAAATGGCCCGCAGGGACCGGGAGGAGCACGCAGAGGGCAGACAGAGCCCGGAGGAGGAGCGTCTGCATATGCCCTGCGTGAGCGGAGGGGGAGCACGCACAGGCCGCGTCACCAGGTGCTCGGAGCGCCGCGGGAACCGCGCAGGAGGGAGGCAGAGGAGCGGACGGGACCGCCAGGGGTGGCAAGGTATTGGTTGCGGGCGTAGCGGGTGACTGGGAGTGGGGAGCATCATTGCAGGAGCTCGGGGACCGTGCGGGTGCGCGAGGTCTGCGGGGCATGTGCTGAGGAAATGGGAGAGAAGTAGAAGGAACGGGACAGGAGTGGGAAAGGGTAGAAGGGTTAACAGGAGATGGGACAGGGGGAGAGAAGGAAGGGGAAGGAATCCTCTGGATCATCACAGTATCCACCCCTTGAGGATCGATCTCTGAGCGATCCAACTAGGGCTTGAGGGGGAATTTCCAGTGGAAATTAAGAAGAAGTCTTGGGGCGTGAATATGGCATGCTGGAACCCAAGAACGTTCTTCCAGACCGTAACCTTTCCAGTGAACCAGGAATTGCAGATTATTCTTAGACCATCGGGAATCAATAATAGATTGGATCTCATATTCTTGTTGACCAAGAGTGGAGACAGGATTGGGTTTCCGAGAGGGAACAGGAAAGTGAGGACTGGGTATGAAGGGTTTGAGAAGGGAGGCGTGAAAGACTGAAGGAATCTTCATGGTCGGAGGCAGTTTGAGGTGGTTGGCCACAGGATTGATACTCTCCAAAATTTTGAATGGACCTAGGAATCTAGGAGATAATTTTGGTGATGGTGTTTTCAGCCTGATATTTTTTGAGGATAACCACACTTGGTCGCCGGGTTTGAAAGAGGGCCCAGGTTGACGATGACGGTCTGCTTTAGTCTTTGTTTGGCCACCGCCGATTGTAAGGTCTTGAGGATCCTTTTCTAAGATTCTTGAAGATTGACAACATGAGAGTCGGCCGCAGGAACGCCCGAAGGAGAGGGTGAGAGAGGAAGGCAACTGGGATGGAAACCGAAGTTAATAAAGAATGGGGACTCCTGAGTAGACTCGTTTCTTAGAGAATTTATGGCGAATTTGGCCCATGGCAGAAGATCCACCCAGTTGTCTTGTGAGTCCGATATGAAACATCTTAGATATTGTTCAAGGGTTTGATTCATCCTCTCTGTTTGACCACTGGTTTGAGGATGGTATCCTGAAGAAAACAAGAGAGAGATACTGAGTCTTTGGGAAAAAGCCCGCCAAAACTTCGAGATGAACTGTAATCCACGGTCAGAGACAATAGAAATGGGAACGCCGTGTAACCTGAAAATTTCTTTGGCAAAGACATCGGCCAATGTGGCAGAGTTAGGAAGACCCTTGAGGGGAATAAAGTGTGCCTCTTTAGAGAACCTGTCTACAACGACCAGAATGGTGTTCATCCCTTTGGAAATGGGCAGCTCAACAATGAAATCCATTGAAATATGTTTCCAGGGTTGTTCCGGAATGGGAAGAGGTAAGAGAAGTCCAGAATGTTTGTGATGGATTGTCTTACTCTGGGCACATACAGGACAGGTGGTGGTAAAATCCAGAATGTCTTGGTTCATTTTAGGCCACCAAAAAGCCTGTTTAATGAGATCTGCTGTCCTTTTGAAGCCTGGATGACCGACTGCTCTGGAAGAATGACCCCAAAGTAAAACTTTATGGCGAAAGCGTGGAGCTGCGTAAAGGCGACCTTCTGGTACCCTGAACCTGCTGGGAATGTGAGCTTGAGCCTTGTTGATCTCATCCAACACATCGAAGTTGTTCGCAGAAATAATACATTTGGCAGGAAGAATAGGTTCCGTGGTTTCGCTAGCATCAGTTTCGGTGGCGAACTGGCGAGAGAGAGCCTCCGCTTTGACATTCTTTGTACCCGGGATATATGAGATGGTGTAGTTAAAGCGGGAAAAGAAGAGTGACCAGCGGGCCTGGTGGGATCCCAACCGACGAGCCCCCTCAATATATAACAAATTTTTGTGGTCAGTGAGAATAGCAACTGGTTCTTTGGACCCCTCCAACAGGTGTCTCCATTCTTGAAGAGCCAGTTTTATGGCCAAAAGTTCACGATTACCAACATCATAATTCCTTTCGGCAGATGAGAATTTCCGTGAAAAAAAACCCCAGGAGTGAAGTTTCTCTTGGGGAGAAATCCTCTGGGACAGGACTGCGCCGGCTCCTACGTCCGGGGCATCGACCTCCAAAGTGAAGGGGAGGGAGGTATCCGGATGACGAAGGATGGGTGCAGAAACCTCAAAAGCATGAATAGCCTCAGGAGACCAGGAAGCAATATCAGCGCCCTTCTTGGTCAACGCAGTGATGGGAAGTGCAATAGAAGAATTTTTTTTAATGAATTTCCTGTAATAGTTGGCAAAGCCAAGAAAACGCTGCACAGCCTTGAGTGAATTAGGCAGCGGCCAATCGAGAACAGCTTTCAGTTTCTCTGGATCCATGGAGAAGCCTTGGCTGGAGATGATGTAGCCTAGGAAGGCCGTAGAGGACTGATGGAACAAACACTTCTCCATTTTAGCATAAAGATGATTAGAACGGAGTCTAGAAAGCACTAGTTTGGTATGTTGAATGTGTTCCTCCTAATTTTTCGAAAAAATTAGAATGTCATCTAGGTAGACTATAACAAATGTTCCCAATACATCGCGGAAGATGTCGTTCATGAAGAGGCCCCCTGGAGACGATCGAACAGTTCTGAGATAAGCGGAAGAGGATAGCGGTTCTTCACCGTGATTTTATTGAGTATGCGTAGGGATAGTCGTGTCCGTGTGCCAATGTCCAAGGGGTCCAGAGAGTAGAGTCGTCGGGGTACAAAGCCAGGTCCAAGGGTTCCAGAGAGCAGCGTAGTCGACAGCGTAGCAAGGTTCAAAGGGGTACAGAGAGCAGAGTAGTCCAGAACAAGCAGGGGTCAAAGCCAGGGAAATCCAAAGGTGAACACAGGAGCAGGATACAGTAGGGACACAGAGGGAGCACAGCATAGGTCAGCACACAGGGAAACAGGAACTATGCAGAGCGAGGAAGAAGGGGACAGACAGGGATTATAAAGGAAGGTGCACCAATGACAGAGAGGGGAGGAGCAGAGAGAGAAGTGGGAGCGTGTGCGTGTGCCCTGCGTGAGCGGAGGGGGAGCACGCACAGGCCGTGTCACCAGGCACTCAGAGCGCCACGGGAACCGCGCTGGTGGGAGGCAGAGGAGCGGACGGGACCGCCAGGGGTGGCAAGGTATTGGTTGCGGGCGTAGCGGGTGACTGGGAGTGGGGAGCGTCATTGCAGGAGCTCGGGGACCGCGCGGGTGCGCGAGGTCTGTGGGGCATGCGCTGAGGAAGTGGGAGAGAGATAGAAGGAACGGGACAGGAGTGGGAAAGGGTAGAAGGGTTAACAGGAGATGGGACAGGGGGAGAGAAGGAAGGGGAAGGAATCCCCTGGATCGTCACACCAGCACAGCGTCGGACACTTTGGAGAGTAGCTTCCGACAGGACGCCACACTCATTACCGTAGATGCAGGTAATGGCTTTTCAGGCAACACATTAGCAGAAGATGGCCTTGGGGTCATCAGCATGTAGCTGGCGGTAGCATGCAAGTAGCGTTCCCGCACCTGCTCCGCCAGGGATCGTGGTTCATTCTCCCAGAGCATTTCAACGGTATCTCGCACACATAGTCACAAATTGGGTCAGAATTGAGACCGCGCCGTTCCTCCTCGGCAGCCGCTTCTAAGGAACCCGCTCCCAATTCATTAATCCAGGCAACATAGTCCCGGCTGTAGCCCTTATCCAGGCAACGCCGGTCCGCGGGGCACATGTCATAAAGAGCCAACAAGCAGCCCTGATTTTCTCTGGGAGAGGCATTCTCCATGAGCTTCTGAAGCTCACAAATAAAATCATAGAAGGCCCGCATGTCCTTCTGGGTAGGCACGGGTGGTGGCGGTACTACTGGCTGAAGATGAGGTGTTCCACTACTCTTACAGGGAGACTTGACTGCCAACACCCCGCCAGGGAAGTCACAGCGTGAACATACGCATTGAAGAAAGTTCTCTCCATTAATCTGCACTAACAGGACTCCTCCTGGTAACATATACTGCGCAACGGCTTTCTCGACCATCATATTACTAGTACAGGAGAAAGCTACTGTAGAACAGGCCTGTCTCTGTCGAGTCACCACGTGCATCTGAGGGTGCGATAACAGTATCCGGCTACGTCCCTAGTGGTGTCACAGCAATCAGTTCAGTTCATTGCCTCCTCCCCATGGTGGATCCAGGTGTTCAGGCACTAAAAGATGGGCGCGCGACCTGGTCCACCTGGACCAATTTGGTTTTGTCCCGGGGAGACAAGCGTCGGACAATACAAGTAGAACCATCGACCTGATAGCCCATGCTAAACAAACAAACACCCAAGCTCTGATATTATCGTTAGATGCGGAAAAAGCATTTGATCTAATTGATTGGGACTACATGAGAGGCACACTAAAAAAAATTGGTCAGGGGCCGTTTCCTCCGATCTATTTTGCCCCTTTACACGTCTCCCACGGCCAGGGTGCTTTGCTCAGGAACAACATCAGAGGTCTTCCCAATTAAAGGAAGCACCAGACAGGGATGCGCAGTTTCCCCTCTGTTGTTCGCCCTCTCCCTCAAACCAATGGCTAGCCATATCAGAAAGAATCCCAACGTAGAGGGTATCCCTGTTCTGGGCAAACAATACAAAATAGCTTTGTTCGCGGATGACGCACTCCTGACACTGGCTAAGCCACTTCTATCACTCCCAAACCTGTTCCAGGAACTTGGGTCCTTTAGTAAAGTCTCAGGCTTTAAAATTAACGGAAATAAGTCCGAGGTACTAAACATCAATTTGCCTAAACCAACAACCAAATTAATCTCAATAAATTTTGATTTTAAGTGGTGTAATAAAGCCCTGAAGTATCTCGGCATCTTCCTGACAAACAATTATTCAACTCTATATAACGCAAATTACCCAAACCTCCTTAGGTCTCTCAAAAATGACTTAACCCGATTGTCTTCCCATAATATCTCCTGGATAGGTAGAATCAACTCAATTAAGATGAATCTCCTACCCAGAATTTTATATATGTTTCTAACCCTCCCCATTCCGGTCCTATCGTGTGAGCTCCAGGATTTGCAATCCCACATAAAATCTTTTATCTGGAACAACAAGAACCCTAGAGTAGCCAGGTCCATTCTTAGCCAGCCCAGACTAAAAGGAGGATTGGCTTTACCGTGCCTACTCTCCTATTATAAAGCAGCCCAATTTAGCCAGATACTAGTCTGGCATTCAGAAGCAGGAAATAGGAGATGGGTAGAATTGGAAGCCGATCTGCTCGCCCCTCTGGAATTAAGGTCAATACTGTGGTCCCCTGGGATCTCTCAAAAAAAGGCTGCCATTTGTTTACCCTCAATATCTCATAACCTGAAATTGTGGAATAAAAATAAAAAAATCTCTGGGCTCGGCTCTGACAGATCAGGGATGACACCACTGTTTGCTAACCCGGAGTTCTCCCCGGGTATGACAAAGTCAGTTTTTGACAAGTGGAGGTCAAGGGAGATCCACAGGATAGTGGATGTTGTGGACAGGGAGAAATCCAGGGTCCTCCCCTTCGCCGCCCTCAGGGAGCGATAAGATCTTCCAGGTGGTGAAGTTTTCAGGTATCTACAGATCCAGGGGTTTATCCAAGGGGGAGGCTTACCCCACCCCCTGACACTTTTTGAAACATTGTGTCGCAAAGCCCCACTCCAAAGAGGGTCGACATCGACTATTTACTCCTCAATCTTTCATCCTTCCCTGGAAAAAGAACTCTCTTTCATAGCACACTGGGAGAAGGATTTAGGCCAAACTCTGGAACCAGAAACATGGGGGGAAATATTTGAAGCGGCAGCCACAAGCTCTATTTGTACGCAGATTATGAAAAATGCCTATAAAGTTTTATATAGATGGTATCTAACCCTGGTAAGGCTAGCTAAGATGTATCCAGGCACGTCCTCTATGTGTCCTAAAGGCTGCAGCCAAAGCGCCCCATTCACTCATATGTGGTGGCTGTGCCCCAAGGTGTCAGTGGAGAAAGGCTCACAGACTGACTCAGAGAGTTTTAGGTTTCAATTTCCCTTTCAACCCATGGGCGTGTCTCCTAAATAAACCCCTGGAGAACCTGGATAGATACCAGAATAAACTTATTAGTCACATAATGACAGCTACGCGCTGTGCTATAGCCGAAGCGTGGATGAGTCCAAGCCTGCCGGTTCTCAGTCAGATAAGAACAAGAATTTGTTACTTTCTCAAAATGGGGAGACTTACTGTGATTCTAAGAGACTCCTGTTCAAAGTTTCAAAAGGTATGGCAACCGTGGCTGATCTATGAAACTCTTAACCCGCAGGACCACCCACCCATAGATCAGTCCAATATCCTCCAATGAGAATCCCTGCGCTATCCAGGTTACCCGATGGGTAAACCACACCCCTCCCCCCCACTGTTTTTTTCAGTGGACATGTACAGTATAATGTATTTCTTTATATGTGAAGTATGATTGTCAGGATTGTCAGGAATGTTGCACTATTCCTCCCCCACCTCCCTCTCACCCATTACCCCTCCTCTTTATTTCTGTACCCTTCCCCCCCTCACTCCCCCAACAAGTGTTGGAAAAAACTTGTTAAAAAAATGGGCGCGGCTCCAGCTTTTGCGGCAAGCACAATTTTGCAAAGAAAAGCTTGCATCTTGCAAAGCTTGTCACGTGGTTCTCCCGGTTTAGCCGGAACCGCTATTGTATTGCTGCAGTTCCTTTAACGGAGGTTCTGGCACCTCGAATTTCGAGAGCCCCCCCTGGGACACTACCCACACATACTGTTGAGAACTTTTTGGTGGATAGTCATTTTGTAGTCCCCTTCAGGCAGTTCCGGCCCATTGAGACCCCAGGAGCTCCAGATACCCTACACATAATCCCTCAGTTATCGCCTTGATACAGTGTTTTCAGGGACCTCTCAGTTTAGCATAGTGGAAGATCCTTTCTGCTGCAAAAACCCGCCTGCTTGCATCTCAGATCTCAGCAGCGTCTCCAAATGTAATCCCTTTTCCCCCACCCTAACGAGATTTGGTTCTGGTCACCGGGTGTGGTGCTGCTCACCTGTTAGACTCTCAGGATTCTGAGCTTCCGCCGATGTTAGTGGGGATAAACAGGACAGGTTTTTGGATATGATTCTCATTACTCTTCGGTGCAGCACCTGCATCCAACAGGGCTTATCATGGATAGGTGCAGTCCCTGCAGGGCACCTCTTTACCCTCCCCCTGAATGACTGCATCCTCAGGCAGGAGTCAAATATAACTGGTGGTCTTTATTGGCAAACACATACAGCACACATGTTCATCTTGATCTTTGTCCCTGGAGCCAACCCCAGGAGCTTGAGGCCCCGGGAGTCTCTCCTCATCTCCCACACTCCCTGGTGGAGTATGGGGTCATTGCTTCCACTCTCCTGCGGGAGGGAAGGCCTGAAACCAGGTCCCTGGCTCAGCATAGAACTCACACCCCACTCCCCCTGAGGGGAGAGGGGAGAACACTCCTCTCTCTTTAGAAGAGAGAGAGACAGAACACTGAATTTAAGCTGCAGACCCTTTTTGTTACCACGGGAGGGTCCCAGGTCCCTTTAGTCACTCTAGGGAGCTGTTTACTGAAGGCATACATTAACCCTAACACTGCCTGCGCTGGTACCAGGACTTATGTGTTAAGCAGGGAAATTAGTAGCCCAGGGGGTACCAGGCTACTTAGGGATGGTTTTAACAATGTATAAAAATTGTGGCAAAATGTTCATCTTAATTACATTAATATGAACTATATATGAAATACTTAATTTTTCCCATTCCGTCGGGTCTTTCTTAATTGCATTAACTAGTTTAGGGAAATTTTGCTGAAAAAAATCAGCTGCTTTAGTAGAGATGTACAGTAGACCCCCAAAGATTTAACCACCAACTCATTTAATCTCCTTAAGTGAATTCATGTGTCACGAGGGAGCGATATGTTCAACGTTTTCGACTTCGCCAGGTTAATTTTGAAGTTGGAGATTTTACTGAATGAACGGGTCTCTCTCATGACATTTGACACAGATATATAACACCTGGTAAGATGTATGGAGCTGTTACACATAGACTGCCCCCTGCCAGCAGTAGGAAACTACAACTCCCTGCATTGTCCCGGCTCCCCCCCCCCCCTGTCGTTGGCCCTGAGTCTTAGTAGAATTGGCTTCAGCCTGTTAGATTTTCAAATACGAGTTTATAGATCAACCTATAGATTTCACACCTCAAAGGATCTTTCCCCTCATGTATAACCACTATGCTACTGTAGCTTTAGACATCTTCTGGGGTATTTGTTGGTCTTCTATGAATCAATTGTAGAGGTTTAATAGGTGGCTAGCCAATTGGTTAATGTATTTTTTTTAGTATTTGAAAGACCATCAGGGGTTGGGGCCTTTGCTGATTTTAATAATGTAATAACCTCCCTTAATTCTAAATTGGAATTTAGGCTTAGAAGGTCTTCTTTATGTAGCCAGGTCCCCCAGGTTTGCCCTCACCTCCGCTGCAGGGGGAGAGTCAGGGAAGGTTGCGGAGTTTGCAGGGAGCGCTCCGGTGCAGGGTGCAGGGAGCGCTCGGCGGACCGAGCGCTCAGGGTGCTGCCATTTTGGTTCTCGCGCATGCGCAGTGAGTCCAGTAGGCGACGGCGCTGGAAGAGAGTTCGCGCATGCTCAGGAAGTGGCTGCGGTAGCGCGCAAAGCCCAGACCAATAGGAGGAGAGCTAGAGCGGGGGACTACATGTCCCATGAGCACCCGCAAGATCAGGTGATGCTAGGGAGCCAATAGGGCGACAGGGACTCTGCAGGAAGGAGATAGGAGGTTGCGCAGGGGAGCACGTTGCTCAGAGAAGACCAGGAACAAGAAGAGGTAGGAGCTATATGTGTAGAGAGGCAAGTAGCCTCTACACTAGGCCAGAATAACCCCAAGGCCCCAGATAGACCCCTGAGTCACAGTCAGCTTGTGGTTGCTGCAGGGACAGGCCCTAGAAAAGGAACCTGCCCCATTAGTGTGCAAAGTCAGGGACACAGAGGTCGCTGCAGTTTGTCATCAGAAGTTTAGGACCAAAACTCTCCAGAGACATTAATATCTACCCGGGTGGGATCGCCCCAGAGGATCCTCGTGGAAACATCGCGTCTGCGGATACTTTGCAAAGATTATTCTGCTGGTCCGAGTGCAGAAGTGCTTGGCAGGTAACTTTACACCAAAGTGCACCAACTGTAACACTCTCACTTTAAGGGCCGCGCCATACACTTGGGGTTGTGTGTGTGGGACATTGGACACGGTGTGGGAGAATACGGTGGAGGGACACATCCTGCGAGACGCTTTGGCTAGTTGTGTCTCTAGGGCAAGGAGTATTATGAAGGTTATGCATATATGTTGTTGATCACTATAAGTAAAGTAATCTGTTATTTTATGCACTACATGTTTGTCATATTATATTGGTGTCCTGCGAGGAACAACTCCCGCTCTGCTGGGAGCCATTGCAGGTGGTGGCGCTGCATCTGGTAAGACACAATACATATATATATACCGCCCCAGGCTCTCCGTGGCAGAGGCTCGGGTCCTGCGTGCCAACAGGTTATACAGCATTAGTAGTCTTCCTGTATTCTAGGGGAAACAGGGCTACATTTATTAAACTTTGGAAGGTTGCACTTCTCTAGATATTTACCCATCTTTTAAACCCTGTAAGAAAAAAAGCTGTATTGTTAGCTCCAGGATATGCAGTAAGGAGAACAAGCTTCTCAATATAATAGTCTTAGATAAGGGTGTGTATATAATCAGGATAAGGTAAGGACAACTTGTGTATCTGCAGCTATGGAGGGTTTAACGAATATAGAATACTGAAGTTACAGCCCTACCCAGCGAGCATGTGAAGGCGGTGACTTACCCTCCCATACCGGCCAGGGTCACTGGTCCGAACAGTAGTTGCAGTAACCAGTGGAGAGCTTATGTTGGCCAGTATCATGGACCGCTTCTCCGCTTATTCAGCTGTATGGTAGCCCATGAGTCCTGTGTGCGTGCCTTCCAATCACATAGAAGCAGCAAAAAAAACTATACTTAGTTTGTTTGACCCCTTTCTCTAAATTATGTAGCTCAGAGTAGTAATTGAAGAATTCCTTTACTGTAGACTTGGTGATATACATCACATCCCATTTTTTTTGTCTTAACAGCCGAAATGGAGGATTTGGCTTTCAGGCCCTTGAGTTTATTGGTCAGCACTCTATCTGCTTTACTAACCTTGTCGTAATACAGTAAAGTTGATTTGTACATTGTTCTATGTCTTCTAATATCTCATATAGGTCCTTATGTAAGGATGTTAGTTTCTTGTCGACCTTCTAACAGGGAAGGTTAAGAGAGTTTTATTAATCAATCTCATTTGCTGTTTGCCCATAGATGTTCTGCCAGCTGAAGTATCAAGGCGGGGATTCAAAGTCTGGTTCCCCTGCTAACTACTAGGGGTGGGGGGTAAATCGGTTTACCTTGAAGAAACCTCTAATAACTAGAGCCCCACCTCCCCCCTAATACATATAAAAAGACCCCCACTCTCCACAATACATATAAAAAAAACCCCAATACATATAAAAAGACCCCCACCCCGTAATACATATAAAAAGGCCCCCCCAATACATATAAAAAAAGACCCCCACTCCCCGCAATACATATAAAAAGGTCCCGCCAATACATATAGAAAAGACCCCCACTCCCCCCCAATATATATAAAAAAGTAGACTTACTTTGGGGATGGTCAGGCTGGGCCCGGTGGCTGCGGGAGTCCGGCGACCAGCGCTGCAAGTTGGGGCCGACCTGGTCAGGCCAGGACCAGCTTTCAGTCGCGGCCGGGCCCCGGCTCTCCATCAGCTGCAGGTCTCCTCACTCTGGTTCCCCCGCTTACTACTAGGGGTGGGGGGTAAATCGTTTTACCTTGAAGAAACCTCTTATAACTAGACCCCCACCTCCCCCCAATACATATAAAAAGACCCCCACTCCCCACAATACATATAAAAAGACCCCACTCCTTCCCCAATACATATAAAAAGACCTCCTACTCTCCCCACCAATACAGTATAAAAATGTTGACGCTTGACCCACTCCTGTCTCCCACCCACGGACATATAGAAAAGATATCCCACACTCCTCCCCAATGACATATAAAAACAGAACTCTCCCACTTCTGCCCACCAATACATATAAAACGACGCCCCACTCGCCTCCCGCCCAATACATAATAAAAAGATCCCACTTCACCAATACTATCAAATAGACCCCGCATCCCCAGGAACAGTAAAAAAAGATCCCCAATCTCAGGCCCCAACATGTATAAAAATGACCCGCCACCTCTCTCACCAATACATATTAAAAAGACTCATCCCTCCCCCAAGTACATATATAAATGTACCCCCATCTCCCTCCCCCAATGACATATAAAAAGAACCCCACTCCTCCCCCAAAATAACTATAATAGAACACAATCCCCCACTCCATTAAAACAACCCCTCCCCATATGACATATTAAAAGACCACTCATTCGCCTATAAAAATCCCCACCTACCCCAAACATAAAAAATCCCCAACATATAAAAAGACCCCACCAACTCGTTCCCCCTAATAGACTTATATAAAAAGAGACCCACACTCCCCCACCAACAATAATCATAAAAAGAACAAACACAATCCCTCACCCCCAATAAATCATTTAAAAAGACCACCCCACTACTCCCACCATACATATAAAAAAAAGACCCCCACATGCCTCCCCCCAATACATATAAAATTGACCACCATCCCTCCTAAACGACCAGGCCCCCAAAATAAAGACATCCACCAATCATATAAAAGAAAACCCACTTCTCCCCCAATACATATTAAAAGAACGCGCCCCACATTCCCCAATACTATAAAAGAAGACCCCCATTCCTCCACCCCTAATATACATAATAAAGATCCCCACATCCTGCCCCATACATATAAAAAGACCCCTCAGTCCCCACAACTATAAGCACCAACCACTTCCATAATACATATTAAAAAGACCCATACTCCTCACACAATAAACATAAAAAAAGATCCCCCATCCTCTCCCAAGTAATATACAAGAAGACCCCCACTCCTCCCCCAATACATCATATAAAAGACCCCACTCCCCCCAAACATATACAAAGAACCCCACCCTCCCCCAAACACATAAAAAAGACCACCCTCTCCCCCACCATAACTATATAAAAGAACCCACTCCTCCCCCAAACATAAAAAAGACCCCCATCGCCCCAATACATATAAAAAAAGACCCCACTCACCTCCCCAATACATATAAAAAGAACCCCACTCCTCCCCCAATACATATAAAAAGACCCCCACTCCTCCCCCAATACATATAAAAATCGACCCCCCCACCACCATGCACCCCCAATACTATAAAAAGACCCCACTCCCACACAATAATATAAAAAAGACCCCACTCCCCCAATAATATAAAAAGAACCCCACCTCCCCCCCCCCAATTCACATATAAAAAGAACAAACTCCAATCAAATACAAATCCCCACCAATCCAGTACAATAAAAAAAGGAACCCCCACTCTCTCCCCAAATACACAAAAAAAAGACCCCCATCATCCCCATACAATAAAAAACCCCTCCTCCCCCAATATAAATATAACAAAGAACCCACACTCCTCCCCAATCAATACTATAAAAGAACCCACCCTCCCCCATACATATAAAAAGAAATCCCCGCTCCTCCCCCAGATCCATATATAAAACGACCCCCACTCACCCCATACAATCATATTAAAAAGACCAACCACCCCCATTACAATATAAAAGCCCCAGAATCCTCCCCCACAAACATTAGAAAAAGAACCCCACTCCCCCAATACATATAAAAGAACCCCACTCGCTCCCCCATACTAATAAGAAAAGACCCCCACTCCCCCAAAACATATAAAAAGAACCCCAACGCTCCTCCCACAAAAATAAAATGGACCACCACTCCTCCCCCAATAATATAAAAAGAACCCCATCCTCCCCCAAATACATATAAAAAGACCAACACCTCACCCAATAATATAAAAAAAGGAACCCCACTCCTCCCCCACATGACATCTAAAAAGACCCCACTTCTCCCCAATACGAATAAAAGACCCCCACTCCCCAATACATATTAAAAGAACCCAACTCCCCCAAATACATAGAAAAAGAACCTCACTCGCTCCCACCAATACACTATAAGAGGACCCCCACTCCTCCCCCACAATTATAGTAAAAAGATCCACCACTCCTCCATCGCCAGAATCACTAAAAAGAACCCCCACTTCACCCCCAATACAAATATAAAAAAGATCCCCAATCCCCCTAATAATCTATATAAAGAACCCACTCCTCCCCATAATATTAACAAAGAGACCCCAACCCACTCTCCCCCAATACATATAACAAGACCCCCATCTACTCCCCCAATATATAAAAGATCCCCACTCCTACTCTCAATACATATAAAAAGAACCCCACTCCCCCCCCAATACATAACTAAAAGATACCGCACCATCTCCCCAATACATATAAAAAGAAACCCACCTCCCACCAACACAATTACATATCAAAGAACCCCAATCCTCCGCAATAATAAAAAAAGAACCCCACCTACCTCCCCCAATACATATTAAAAAAGCACCCCACTACTAACAAACCCCTAATCTATAAAAACCCTCCTCCCATAATAATATAACAAGACCCCCGTACCCTCCCCAATACATATAAAAAGGACCCACCCACACTTCAGCAAACATATAAAAGATACCCCAAATTCCTAACATACAAAAAGACCCCTACTCCCCCCACCAATAATATAAAAAGATCCCCACTACCCATCAACATATAGAAAAGTCCCCGCCCGTCCCAGTCTATTTCACCCCCCCCCATACATATAAATAAAGTAGACTTACTTTGGGGATTGTCAGGCCGGGCCTGGTGGCTGCGGGCATTCGGCGACCAGCGCTGCAAGTTGGGGTTGACCCCTGGTCAGGCCAGGCCCGGCTGCCGGTCCCGGGCCCCAGCTCTCCATCAGCTGCAGGCCTCCTCACTCTGCGTCCCACTCCCTCTTTTCCTCACTCACTCCCTCTGTCACCCCCTCACCCCCACCTTCCATCAATTACCCCACTCTCACTCAATCCCCCACCACCAAATACATACCAACCCCCCCATTCCATATTAAAAAGACCCCCACTCCCCCATTCCATATTAAATAGACCCCGACACCCCCAATACATATTAAAAAGACCCCCACCCCCCCAATACATATAAAAAGACCACCATCCCCCCCCCAATACATATATTAATAAGTAGACTTACCTTGGAAATGGTCAGGCCAGGCCCGGTGGCAGCGGGAGTCCGGCGACCAGCACTGAAAGTTGGAGCCGCCCTCTCCATCAGCTGCGAGTTGGGGCCCCGGCTCTCCATCAGCTGCAGGCCTCCTCACTCAAAGTCAACGCGCACCGGAAGCTGAGACCCAGCTTACTTCCGGTGCACTGACGTCAGAGGGGCCCGTCGTGCGCCGCCAAAGGTTGGAAGCTCGGTGGGAGACACATAGAGAGGAAGAGGTCTACATCTGATGGAGAGCCGGGGCCTGGCCCCGACCGGCAGCCAGGCTTGGCCAGAGGTTGGGGCCAACTTGCAGTGCCGGCCGCCGAGCCCCCTCCATTCCCCAGGCCCGGGACACTTGTCCCTTCTGTCCCCCCAGTCGGCGGCCCTTTGCAGGAGTCCCAGAGGGATCAGCTCTCAGTTCTTGATTAGCATTTTACTCCAGAGCATTGGCGTGGTTAAACTCTCTTTTCTTCCTCTCCTTCTGTCAAGCTGTAATCACATTAATACCTGAAGCATCAGATTGATTACAATATTTAATATTCCCTGCTCACACAAATACCGCCTTCACCTTGGCGTGATGAACCATCCATATTGTCCTAGCCAGGAGTATACATCCCTTCTGGATGTCTCTTTCAAGCTGTCTCTTCCTCTGACTGTCTCTTAGGCTCTCGCTCTCTCTCTCTGAGAGCCTTGCTTTCTTCCACACTGCCTCTCTTGCTGTCTCTTGGGACTGCTCTCTTGCTCAGGCAGTCCCTCTTTCTCTGTACTGTCTCTCTCTCACTCTTTCTCAGCCTCTCTCTCATTCTTTGGCTGGTTGTCTCTCGGTCTCTACCTCTTGCCCTCTTATTGTCTCTATCTCTCTCTTTCCAAATTTCTCTCTCTCTTCCCTCTGATGGCTGTCTCTAAGCCTTTCTCCCTCTTGCTGTCTCTACCTCTCCCAGCTTTTCTCTCTCTTACCTTAGCTGGCTGTCTCTCTCTCTCCCTCAGTCTTCAGTGTCTATTTCCCAGGTCCTTAAATGCTGTCAGATTCAGGGTGATGGGCTGGATAATCCCCGTTATCACTTCCTCTGGGTCACTTGGGATGACAGGCTGTAATGGGAAGCACTTTCTGTCCCCCGCCCCGGTACAACCCCTCTCACTAATTCTCTTAATCTTCCCTGTGGGGTCTCCTGTGACAACGGACTGTAATGGGAAACTCTCTCAGCACCTCACTTTGTACAACCCCCCTCACTAACCCCCGTTGAGCCCTGTAATAGGGACTTATTCCTGTTAAGAAACTTGCCTCTAATCCAGCAGTGTGCTGGTTAATTGCACACCAGCAAGCAATCAACCAGCTCCACCTGTCTAATTAGAACTATAGAAAAAACCTGTTCCCAGAAAGAGGAAGAGGAATTCCTGAGTTCACAATTGGAGCTGACCCAGGAAGGACAGACCAGAGAGAGTTCCCTAGTCCACAACTGGGCTGACCTGGGGAAGAAACAGATGTCTTGATCTGCAAAGAGACTGAAGGCTGACAGCAATACAAAGGGGACAATATTTTAAACCTGGATCCTGATATTGCAATAGCACACAAGGGTGCGGACCCAGGAGAGCAGATAGGCCTTCCCCTACAGCTACAAGATACAGATAAGACGTTGGCACTGTTATATATCTGTACTGTATATATATATATATATATATATATATATATATATAACTGTATATATAGAGAAAAGTAATCCACTCCAGCAGGAGCAGACACAAGACAGCACTCAAAAGTAAGTAAGAAATCTTGTATTCAAAAATAAACATAGCACAAACATGACCAACGTTTTCGGTCCTCAGGGTGGTGCTTGAGTGGATTACTTTTCTCATACTATTGGTATAGGACATGCACCGCAAACCGTTTATGGTATTGGGAGTGCCGGCTGCCCCATTTGTTATATATACATATATACACAGTCATGTGAAAAAGAAAGTACACCCTCTTTGAATTCCATGGTTTTACATATCAGGACATAATAACAATCACCTGTTCCTTAGCAGGTCTAAAAATTAGGTAAATACAACCTCAGATGAACAACAACACATGACATATTACACCGTGTCATGATTTATTTAACAAAAATAAAGCCAAAATGGAGAAGCTATGTGTGAAAAACTAAGTACACCCTTACTGCTTCCATAGGAATTAAGATGCGAAGTAGCAGACAGGTGCTGCTAATCAAATGCTCTTGATTAATTGATCATCAGCAAGTGTGACCACCTCTATAAAAGCCAAAGTTTTAGCAGTTTGCTGGTCTGGAGCATTCAGGTGTGTGTTAACACAATGCCAAGAAGGAAAGACATCAGCAATGATCTTAGAGAAGCAATTGTTGATGCCCATCAATCTGGGAAGGGTTATAAGGCCATTTCCAAACAATTTAAACTCCATCATTCGACAGTGAGAAAGATTATTCAAAGTGGAAAACATTGAAGACAGTTGCCAATCTTCCCAGGAGTGGACATCCCAGCAAATTCATCCCAAGGTCAGACCGTGCAATGCTCAGAGAAATTGCAAAATACCCAAGAGTTACATCTCAGACTCTACAGGACTCAGTTAGCATGTTAAATGTTAAATTTCATGACAGTACAATTAGAAAAAGACTGAACAAATATGGTTTGTTTGGAAGGGTTGCCATGAGAAAGCCTCTTCTCTCTAAAAAGAACATGGCAGCACGGCTGAGGTTTGCAAAGTTGCATCTGAACAAACCACAAGACTTCTGGAACAATGTCCTTTGGACAGACGAGACCAAAGTGGAGATGTTTGGCCATAATGCACAGCGCCACGTTTGGCGAAAAACAAACACAGCATATCAGCACAAACACCTCATACCAACTGTCAAGCACAGTGGTGGAGGGGTGATGATTTGGGCTTCTTTTTTCAGCCACAGGACCTGGGAACCTTGCAGTCATTGAGTTGACCATTAACTCCTCTGTATACCAAAGTATTCTAGAGTCAAATGTGAAGCCATCTGTCCGACAGCTAAAGCTTGGCCAAAATTGGGTCATGCAACAGGACAATGATCCCAAGCACACCAGCAAATCTACAACAGAATGGCTGAAAAAGAAAAGAATCAAGGTGTTGCAATGGCCCAGTCAAAGTCCAGACCTCAACCCGATTGAAATGCTGTGGCTGGACCTTAAGAGAGCTGTGCATAAACAAATGTCCACAAACCTCAATGAACTGAAGCAACGTTGTAAAGAAGAGTGGGCCAAAATTCCTCCACAACGATGTGAGAGACTGATAAAGTCATAAAGAATATGATTACTTCAAGTTATTGCTGCTAAGGGTGGTTCTACAAGCTATTGAATCATAAGGTGCACTTCGTTTTTCACACGTCTTCTCTATTTTGGCTTTATTTTTGTTAAATAAATCATGACACAGTGTAATATGTCATGTGTTGTTGTTCATCTGAGGTTGTATTTACCTAATTTTAAGACCTGCTAAGGAAAGATGATTGTTATTATGTCCTGATATGTAAAACCATGGAATTCAAAGAGGGTGTGCTTTCTTTTTCACATGGCTGTATATATTTGGGCTGGTAATTAGCTTAGCTAACCAACCAGTTAGAGAGGGCTGGACTACATGTGTAGATATTTTCCAAAGCGGAGTAGGTTTTTCTTTGGCTTATTTTGAATGTTTTGCTGTGTTAAAGGGACAGCGCAATAAAGCCTAATTTTAGTTTAACGTTAAACGGTCTCCATTGCGTACCTCTGCACACATCTCTTACAAGCCCCCTGTGATAAGGAGCTGTAAGGGGAAGCTCACTCTGGCCTCCACTTTGATACAACCCCTCTCAACCACCCCCTCAGTCTTCCACTCTGGGTCTCCTGTGACAACAAGCTGTACTGGGAAGCTCTCTTTGGCCCCCACTTTGCTATAGCCCCCCTTAATCACCTCCTCGTGACACCCTGCGATTGTCTGGTTGGTGAATTGTACTGTGAGGTCCCCATGGCCTCCCACTTATATACAACCCCTGTCAGTCACCCTTCCCCTGTCCCCAGTGTGCGTCAGTATCTGGAATTGTTCAACTGGTACCTGATCTTGTCAGGTCAAAGTGGTCTCATATTGGGTAATCATCTTTCCAAGATCATTACCTAGCAAAACGTTAGCAGGAATATCATCAATTATTTCCACCTCCCGCACACCCTGCCCAGTACCCAAATTCAAGTATACCTTTGCGACCGGCAAAACATGGCAGCCCCCTCCTGCCACTCCCATACGAAGAGTTCCTTCCAGGAAGGATTTCCTCAGGCCGCACCAGTCCTGGCTTCACTAGTGTAAGTGTATCACCTGAGTCTCTCAGGCCTTGGATGAGTTTCTCACCCACTATGACTGGCTGCAAGTAGGCACCTCTAATTTCCTGCGGTCCAGATACCACACAGGAACCTAGGCGCACTCCTGAGGGGCCTCTTCCTTTCTGGGCAGTTGGTGCTGATATGCCCCAGCTGTTTGTAGGCAAAGCGGCAAGTGTCCCCCTGTGCCAACCGCTGCCCCAAATGAAGCCTGAGTAGGCGTAACAGCAGGTTGTTGCTGGGAGGTTTCTTCGTATTTACCCCACTTCTATCCTGGGACCCACTTGTTAAATGTTGGATTCCTGTTAGCCACGTAGGAATCTGCAAGCTGGCAAGCCTCTGTGGCTGACTTAGGCCGACTTATAGTAGTTTGGACAGCGACGTTCTCGAGACTGCTGACGTCATACTTCGCTGTCGCTATAGCGATATGTGCACTTTTGTGCAGGAGACTTCAGGAGTGTGACAGGGGACATGGCGGAGGCATGGCCCATGACATCACGCGAGCGGTTTGCCATTATTGGCTGAGTCACGCTTCACGTGATGCTGACGACACACGGCGGCCGCACACTGACACAAAATCCACTGACTTCAGCAATTTTGGTTGCCATGTCGCTGCGCAGCGCCGTCATGGTCGTGCCCACTATGATCACCCACGATGGACTTCATGCATTTAATTTCATGCTGCGCGCCGTCGCAGCTACTGTAAGTGCGGGCTTAGGACCTTGGGACTTCACCCACTCTCTCACTTCAGGTGGTCACAGGGTTAAAAAGTGCTCCTGAACTATGAGATCTGATAACCCTGCAAAGCTTTCAATTGCCAGCCCCCCAACCCTCTGCTGTCAGAGGCCTCCCCACCACCCCCAGCAGCAATGGCCTCATATTCCTGGTCAAGGTGTGCAGGAAGATCAGAAAAGACATTCAGGCCTCTTTCATTCAATTTGCGCATAAGATATGTTGCCCATTAATCATGTGGCAACCGATGCTGCCTGCAGGTTTTTCAAAACCACACAGAAAAGTGTCCCCATCTTTTCCCAGGCTTGGGAAATGCTCCATACTGGGTTTGGAAGGGTTAGAATCTCTGTTGCTTGGTGCTGACGATGCACACAGCTACTCTAGCCAACTGACCTTTCTCCGTTGCAAGGTACTTTCAATTAGTTAATATTAACCCCTTACTCAATTGCAATCATATCTATCCGCTGCTACCACCCAAGAAATATGCAAAATGATGTAATTATATATCTGCCAGGGTTTCAGATCACAGTTTATTAAAGAAAAAACTATGCACTTAATGCACAAAAATCTCTTGTTGCAAAATGTGTCCGAAAATGTAAATACTCTCTCCAAAGCGTGCAGTTCAATCAGAGTCCAAAGCATCAGGGAAGCAAAAGGAGTACACAAATGTATGTGCTCCGAAAGAAAATTCACTTATGTGCACACTATGTGAGTATAAAATGTAACTGTACATATTGTTTAATCTATTTTTAAGGTTTACTACATCTAGTGTTATGGTAATACATGTTTTAAGTATACTTATTAAAAGTTACATTTTATACTCACATAGT